>WYDI02040931.1:2357-19494 GCA_009867235.2 Psittacus erithacus
AACCCTGAAATCCATGCTGCACTTATATTTATGACTGGGAATCTCTTAAGAAACCTTAGAACAATAAGAAGCACATCTGGAAAACGTACACTATTGTGCAACAGAAACTGGAGGTCATGCTGCAGTATTTAATGTAGCATTGGGTGTCAAGATGCATGAATCTGCATTCAATACCAACCCAGGAAGGAACTGCAAGTCTTCAAGGCAAAATAGGCAGCAGGCTGAGTCTTCAGGTGACAAGTCCAGTCATGTGGGTTTGTGTGGCACTGAAAGACTTTAGGCATTTAAGGAGTGTCAAAGGCACAGAGATGAGACAAGGAGGAATACCATCCGCTTTTCACTAATTGCAGAGTGAACTGAAGTGGAAATTAAGCAGTACAACTACCTAAATAATTTGTGAAACCCTTTGAAGCTTTCAGAAGCATTGAATGCTCTGCACTCCCCATATCAAGGAGCAATACCTGTGTTCTCACTGAGGTTTTATTTTGCAAGCATGGCTGGAGGGTTTGATTTTCATAGGTGCTGAATAGTAGTAATTAATGCCTGTAGTTTGGCACCTGGCAGCTGCACAACTCAAAATCAGATGTTATTTTTGAAAATGTGAAACTCTGTCTTTAAAGCTCCAGGGAAACACTTTACAGAGATAGAAGGGGGCTGTTTCACCAGCTTCACCTCATACATATAAATCAGAGTTTTATTTTTAAATGTTGGTTGACTTCTAGGGTGGAGGGGGGATCTTGTTTAGATAATTTTTTTCCTTTTTTAAAGGGAGAGGATTAGGTTTTATTCACACACAGGCTTTTGGATGTGAAGAATGGTGACTGTTTGCAGGTAGAGGACCACCTTTTCCAGCCCCATATGCTTATTTGAGGAATGTCTGCTTTGGGAAGGGTATGGACTCTGTCGCTTAGCAACCACCCTCCCTCTTCTTGGAGCAGCAGGAGGATGATTTGCGCATGCATGTGCACTGGTAATCTGATTTTGAGACCACAGAAGGCCTTGTTGTGATACAGTCAGGCAGATCATATTCAGATATTTTGCAGGTGATCAATCCATTTCAGCTCATTGCAGACAAAATCTGAATCATCTCCTTTTAATGTTCTGTGTCTGAACTGAAAGTGATCGAGGTCACTGTAACTTGTTTGCTTGGAAAAAATAAGGTACTATTACCTGGGCAGTGAGCCCCTAGTGCAAGTTTAAACTGAAGAGTCTGTTGCAAACTGTGTGAAGTTTTGCTGAAGTATCTAGGATGTTTTCTTAGAACAGAGGGAAGTACAAGGAATGTATAGTCACAAAAATTAAGTCAATGCTGTTGCGTGGAACTGAACTGAAAGATATTCACTTAGTTTGTTAATAAACATAGTGTTCACATGATGACTTTTTCCCTCTGGCCACGTGCCAGAAGTAATACAAAGCATGAGTGAGTAGGTTATATACCTTTGTGTTTGTACTAACTGCATGGGTGTAGGCTAGTCATTTGATGCTGATGGGTCTAAGACGTACACTAGATGGTGCTTGCACAACACAGGGAGCAAAAAATGCATCTGTCTCAAGATGTGTCAGCAGCTTAATGCTCCACCTCCTCCTCTAGTGTTTTCTGTGATGTGTACTCTCTTTTATTAAGTGGAGTCATATAATTAAGTATAGAAAGTTCATGAGAGATATAAAAAAAAAAATGGTTATTTGCTATTTCTCTGACCAATGCAATAAAGAGATAAAATAACTCATTTGCTTATCTGTATATATGTTTAGACATAGTTATGTGTATATATATGGTCTTGGCAGCTGCAAATTTCCAGAGAGCTGGTTTTGTGAAATCTTTTCTATACTGTTTTAAAGAGCTAGACATAAACAAAACTGAGATAAAAAGAAATGCTTTTTGCTGTACTTTTGTACTGCACTATTCAAACCTTAACCAGTCTCTAAAATCAATTACAAACTATCAGAAATTGTGGGGATGGGGTGGGGGAGGTGGGGGGGAGGAAGGGAGAAGGAAGAAAAAAAGAAAACCTGAATGCTGCAGAAAATTATCTCAGTTCACTATACAATGATATACAAAGTGCATGAAAGCTTTTTATACATCCTTGGGACACTGGAGCAACTAAAAGGAAGAGGATCTGAATAAACCATTGTTGTATTTCCATGTTCTCCATAAGGTTGGCCTACATCAACAAAGTACATCTTGGATTTCATTAAAAAAAAAAATAAAGAACTTCAAATATTATTGACAGTAATTCAAGTGTCAATATAATATATATTCTCACTGTATCCCAGTTCAAATAGGATAAACACACTACAAAGATATACCACCTATTGAGTCTTAGTGCGTTGTTTTTAAAGTCTAGACATGGACAGACGAAAGGAAGTGGATAGCAGGGCTGGAGCAAAAGAGGACTGCCAGAAAGAAGAGAGAAGTTGAGCCAGATTTGCTTGAATTAGTGCCAGCACATGACCCCAAACATTCTAAATCAAATTGTGCTGCCAAAATACAAACAAGAGCTAAACAACAGTTTCTGCACTCTTCTAACATCTGGTTCACTGTAGTCCAGTATTTATAAGAGGAACAGTGGTGGCAAGATATTCTGTGTGTTTTACTAAATGAGATGGGATGTAATGAAGATTGGGGTAGTGGATACGGCTGTTCCTGAAAGAGTTGTGCAGGTGCATAAGTTGCTGAAGATGTAACAGGAACAAATAAGCAGAAACAATATTAATCAATAGGTTTTCAATCTCGGGGTAAGCCAGCCATTTTATTCAGCTTTGTTTTGACACTAGCCTGCCGATACTCTATTGCTTTCCCATTTTAATTTCAGTAAAAGCAAGAAGCTTCACTGACTTAACTGTGAAGCATGAACATTCTTTAAGTGGGCCAAGAAGTACTAGTTCCTAGTGACTAACTGTGGAGCACTGTCATGCCAGCCTATGCCTGCATCTGGATTTTGTTTAGAAAAGCAATGACACCTGTTTCCCATTTATGCAGCAGAATTAGCAGTTGGGCTTCAAACTTGGCTGCTATGATTCCCTCTGAATCCAGGAGAAGTCAAACGCCAGATGCTGGCTTTTGCAGCTCTGCTGCACCAGGAGTTAGCTCAGGTTACTATACACTATAGCAGTTCTAGTTCCATGCAGCCCTGCATTCTTGCCCTGTTTTCCTCATTTCTGCTGCAGCCAGACTCCCCCTGCCTCTCCACGGTGTTCTCAGCCCAGACTGGGAGACAGACATCTAAACCTGGTAAAATCTAGAAGTACTTAGATAGATTCAGTTATTTCCCTTGACATGCAGGAAGGTCAAGAGCATTTCCAAAGTGGAGTCTGACTCCTTATGTGGGGATGGATGGTGGGAAGAAGCAAGGAGGAGGGATAGGGAGCAGGCACATCAGAGTTTTTATGACTCAAATCTAATAAGGGTATAACATCAGTCACAGGAAAAATGTGTGCCTTGCAGTTGGAGCCAAGGTGTCTGGACATCTGAGTCGGCATCTTCTTCACACTGTTGTGGCTGTCCAGCTGATAGATAAATAAGCAAATAAATAATCTCACTCCAGCAAAACAGGCACACCCATGTATTACACAAGGTACACTGAATCACAGACATGAGCATTTCACTGTCTGTGTCCGACGGAGGGTGGGAGCTCATATCCTGCAGCAGGGCAGTTAAAATAATAGATGAGTGTATGTTCAGTCCCCAGAAAGGGGAAGGAGGGGGGAGTGTGGGTGCGGGCGGGCAGGAGGGAGAGAGAAAGAAGGAGGGAGGAAGGAAGGGAGGGTGTGGTGGTTGGGGAGGGGGGATGGGAGGTGGGAAAGGTGCTGATTTCAGCCCTGTAGCGTCAGGATTGCGTCAATTTGGGTTTCAACCACGTCTTCAGTCTCCGAGCTGAGCTACTCAGAAGAGCCAAAACAGGAAGGGGGTTGCAAATCAGTGAGCAAAGGGGAGGACCGAAGCTTCCCCTCCCCCGTCTCCTCCAGTCCCCTTGCAACCTCCTCCTTCACCTTCCCCACTGCTCGTGTCTCCGGGTCTTGTTTTGTTTGGGTTTTTTTGGTTGTTGTTTTCTTTTTCCTTTCTTTTCTTTTCTTTTCTTTTCCTTTATTTTTTTTTCTTTTCTTCTTTTTTTTTTTTTTTAAATAAAAGCCCTACAAAAACACGCTGGAAGAGGCGGCTGCCCAGGTGCTGAGAGCGCGCAGAGCAGGGGAACAGCAGGGCAGCGCATTCAGCCCTCCGGGCAGGTCGCCTGGCACTCTGGGAGGAGGCCCCCGTGCTCCGGACGGAGGCTCCAGCGTCGCTGACAGCGGCTCCAGCACCGCGGACAGCGCACGCAGCCAAAATGGCTCCGATCGCGGCCAGCCGCCAGCAGTTCGGTAAGCGCGTCCCGACCCCAACTCTCTCCCGCAGGGCTAGGGACTGCTCCCTTTCCTGGGAGAAGCGCATGCAAGCAGCCTCTGCTGAGCCACCCAGCGCCGCCCAGCACGCATCTTGCTGGGAGGAACCTGTTTTTCCCCAGTTCTCCTTGGTCTCAGAAGTTGTGTGAATTTTCTTTCTGTTTCCCTTCCTTCCTACTCGTTCCCCAGCCAGTAGAGATAAAGTGGTTTGTGGAAGTGCGTTTTCAGTTGAGAGTGGTTTGGGGTTGTTTTCTCTGTCTTAGTTAAAGTAGCGTGGCTTTAGAGTTAAATGATGTAAATGCATCCTGTGCCACAGAGAAAACCTTCGCTCATGACACTCCTGGAATAAGTGACATTCCTGTTTTCTTGTAGAGAAGGACTTGTCAAATGTGAAAATGAAAGGTAGTCTTGTAAGGGAGATTGCTAGGAAGATGAAAATATGGTATTCCACTGTTTTTAGCTGAACAGCTGCATTTTACTTAAGCAGGGTTCATTGAGGATAGCAATGATAACAATGAACTTTTCAATTTAGTCCTTTCTGGATGTAAGGTGATTAACTGTGATACCAAAAGTTTCAGAAACAGCTCATATGTATGCACTGATAAAACAGATACATTTTTACTGAGAAATGTAGCAAGTAGAAATGTTTCTGAACTCTGTTTTACAAATATTGACTGTAGTCTAGATCATATTTGCTTTAGCAGTGGTTTAATTCAAGGATCATTCCATTGGCTTAAGTGAACTGACTCCAGATTTATATCATGTAAGTGAAATAAAAACTTCTCCCAGAATCAATAGGTAATGTTTTCTATTAATACACTGTTTTCAATGTTAACCCATTGATTTACATTATGAAAACTACAAGAAATGCAGGTATCAACATACTTCGTTGTAAATATGAACCCATTTCAATTACCATTTCATCTTGTTTTCTACCCTACCTATTTGATATTTCTAATTACACCTATGACATCATGCTTATCTAATTACTTAAGTAAGCGAATTAATATTTTAATCATCAAATTGATTCTACCACTGCTTTAAGTAGCTGTAGGATTCAAGTATATCATAATATCCATTACTGTAAAAAGTCCATCATCTCATTAAAAAGTATAACAAATGTGCAAATCATTCTTAAAAGCTATGAAAGTATTCTGATTAGTTTTCAATTACTTCTTGCTCTCTACCTTTCTACCATGTATATTTAAATTTTTGCAGCCCAGGGAATCTTGAAACTCAGAGCCACGTGCTTAACTTATTAAAAAATACTTTTTGGATACATATATAATGTTCAGGCATTTTGTTAAGTTCTTACAATTAAGCATGCAGACTGATAGAGCTTGTAGGCAAAGGGAAAGTTACATTAATATTATCAGAAGAAATTAATAGACAGGTCTTATCCTTTCTGTGCTGTAACACTATGTCCTACTTTGCTCTGATAGTATCATTGTAGATTTTTTAAAATCATCCCACTAAAAAGTAAAGGTATAGTGGGGACACATCTACCTGCTCAGCTTTTAAGTGGACAAAGCTGGTGCAGTAATACATAAAGGGGGATAGATTTGCTTTTCTCATCAAGAATGATCTGATACTCATTTGCAAGAGAAGCAGAACTGTTACATAATTGCCTTTATGCACAATGTCATTCCATTAATATTCTACTGGTCTTCCTCTGTTGCAGGAAATAAAGGTTAAGCACTGATTGTTATGTTGTGGGAGGTTTAAACTCACTTAAATAATGTTACTTATTGGTAAAACTGGATTTCCCATTAGGTGTGCTCACTTAGCCTCTGATGCATGCTTTGAAGGGCTAATGATACTATATGTGACTAATGTATCCACATGACAACTGAGGTCGCAACACTTGCTTGGTTTTCTCATTATTCACTGTAAGCATAGGATTCATGTTAAGGTAGAAAAGAATTACATTTTCATGTTTTTCTTACACACCCTTAAAAAGTAGTGACCCTTCCTGTAAACCCCTCATAGCCTTGATTCAAAACATCTTAAATGCAAAATTTAGTGGTTATCAATTATATACTTAATAATTCTTTTATCTTTGAGCTCACATATGATTGCCCATCGTCACATGGGGAAAAGGCACTTGGTATATAATTATTCTAAATTTTCCTGATAGACTTTCGCCTGCAAAGTACTGAAAATCCCATTGATATTGTTGAGTGTTATAACCTCCAATTAAACTCAGTTCTTTCAAGAGGTACCTCCAGGCAATTACAGGATCAGGCCATAAAAAATGAGTTAATTGAGTGTACAAAGTATTCTTTGAAACAGTGTGAAAAGCAGATGGTGTATCGCTAAGTAATGTGTATTTTGGAATCTGTTTTATCTAACCAACAAAGCTCCATAAACTCAAAGCTGAAACCTTCTGAAAACTGCCATTACTCCCAGACATGTAAATTCAGAAGCTACACACAGAGAGATGAGATAGTCAAGCAGTTACTAATGGTTATTACTATTAGGATGGGAATAGCATTTCTCTCCCAAACACTGTGTGGAAAAGTACTAACACAGCAAGCACACCCTAGTATAGGACTAGTACACATTTGCGCCAGCAGGTGGCGAGCAATATGTACGGTGAAAAGCACTTTCAGTCTGTCGATCCTGCGTTTACCATCTCGTGTCAGGTTTGTTTTTTCTTACTAAATTACTACCTTACTAAATATCACAGAGTCCAAGGTATTACTGCTTATGTGCTTGTTGCTATTTATTTGATTTGCAGATGAAATTCCTACAGTGGTTGGGATCTTTAGTGCATTTGGCCTTGTCTTCTCTGTCTCCCTTTTTGCTTGGATCTGCTGCCAGCGTAAATCTTCCAAATCCAATAAGACACCTCCGTATAAGTTTGTCCATGTTCTGAAGGGGGTTGATATTTACCCTGAGAATCTCAACAGTAAGAAGAAGTTTGGAGCAGATGATAAAAGTGAATCAAAGAACAAGTCATCTATGCCAAAGAATTCTCTCCATCTTGACCTGGAAAAGAGAGATCTAAATGGCAACTTCCCCAAAGCAACCCCTAAAATTCAGAGCTCTTCAGATCTTGAAAATTTGTCTCCTAAGCACTTTGCAGAAAGGAAAAAAGATTCAGTATCCCCTGACAGTTTAAAATCAATCACTTCCCTGTCTTCTGAAGATAAACAAGACAAGCTAGGAACTCTGTTTTTCTCCTTAGAGTACAACTTTGAGAAAAAGGCATTTGTAGTGAACATCAAAGAAGCACGTGGGCTGCCAGCAATGGATGAGCAGTCAATGACTTCTGATCCCTACATCAAAATGACCATCCTGCCTGAGAAAAAGCACAAAGTGAAAACCAGAGTGCTGAGAAAAACTTTAGATCCAGCTTTCGATGAAACTTTCACATTTTATGGGATCCCCTATAGCCAAATTCAAGACTTAACACTTCACTTTATGATCTTGAGCTTTGACAGGTTTTCCAGAGATGATGTCATTGGAGAAGTCCTCATTCCCCTCGCAGGAATTGAATTGTCAGAAGGAAGACTGCTAATGGACAGAGAGATCATCAAAAGAAATGTTAGGGTAACATATTTCTTATTTAAACATGAAAAGCATTGTGCTAGAGTTAGCTATGATTCCTGTGTAATGCTGCTGCCATTTTGGAAAGAAAAGGGACCAAGCCAATCATGCAAGTCATTGAGATGCTTTTATAATGACAATATGAGGAAGCAATTACACAAATCTAATGAAAGAACATTACAATGAGCATGTTGCAAGAAATTGCTAATGTCCTAAACTCTACATGCTTATTCAGCTAGTTCTAGCAGGTTTGAGTGGACACATTTACATTAGGTCAAAAGGCCTTAATCCACATTCATTTGCTTTAAAGAGAAAAGAATGCAAACATACATGCATTATTCCACTTCTCTTCCCTCTCCTTTTCTGTTTGATACCATTCTTTCTTAAAAGTTATCGAAGTCAGTGTAAATCTTACATTTCAGCTACATGTTTTTTTGTAGCAGATTCTTAATGAATGCAGGCATCATTTAAGGAATTGGAATCTGTTAGAGACCAGTGTTGATGCAATAGTATGTTCTTGCACTTCAGTGCTGTTACTACCTTCTCTCTTAGGAACAGTGACAAAAGCTGCAGGTCTATTAAGGATAGTAAGAAACAAGGGAGAAGCCAAAGACTTACTGAAGTCAATGGCAAAACGTACTGACTTCACTGGGATAAAAACATTTCGTAATATGTAGTATGAGTTCAGAATGTAAAGATCATTTACAACTACGACAGCTGAACCACAGAAATGCACATGCATCACACCCTTGTCTCCTAATCTCTGCTAAGGAAGTGGAATGTGTATTGACATTCAATTTGATTGTTTTCAGACAGCAAGCTTACTGACAAATCAAATAAAGGTCTACCAGACAACATACCTATAACTAATGCTGTTATTTTGAAATTCTATCACTATACTAGAACTATAACTATGTCAGTGATACTTCGTTGATAACCTATTAGGGTTTCTGATATATAAGGTATTATTTTTGTTTGTTTCCTTTGCCTTCCTTTATTTTGTAAAGTAAAATACTCCTACAAATTTAAATCTAATAATCATAGAGAAAGTCTTCAATCTCATCTCTATTTCTTGCATACGAGGCTACTTCAGAAAGTGTCAGGGATGAGAATTCACTAACCATTTGAATCCTTCCTGCTTAAAAAACTTTAGCGAAGATTCTTTTTATTTACCTTTAGTACATTTTTTCAATATATCTATATAAAATTTTGATTTGCTTAATATCTTTTACATTCACTAAGACTTTTTTTCTTATGATGCAGCATTTCGTTTCTCATCTCTGCAGACAATGATGTCATGTCAACCTACATTTTCATTTATTTACTAATTTATTTTTGTTCAGTCTTATAACCAATCATAAGAAGAGTTATATAACAACAGTTGAGGGAAAATTATATTTGCTATGTAAAGCAGCATAGCTCCACAAATATTATCCTTTTGCATCATTTCTGAGAATACAGTGGTGTGACATTTCATAAATCTTCTTAACTCTGGTTTAAAGCTTGGTCAATATAAATTACTTATAGATAGTTTTCTTTCTTTTTTTTTTTAATTTCTTCAGAAATCA
The DNA here is from genome assembly GCA_009867235.2 of Psittacus erithacus. Taxonomy (NCBI): domain Eukaryota; kingdom Metazoa; phylum Chordata; class Aves; order Psittaciformes; family Psittacidae; genus Psittacus; species Psittacus erithacus. The sequence continues at coordinate 11,855 of WYDI02040931.1, forward strand.
TCTGGGCGTGGAGAATTACTGATCTCTCTCTGTTATCAGTCTACAACAAACACGCTTACTGTGGTTGTTTTAAAAGCCAGGCATCTACCTAAATCTGATGTGTCAGGATTATCAGGTAATAGTTTTACTCATGAATATAAGTACATAAACCAAGCAGACAGAAGTCAGCTGAAATGTGGCATTTCAAAGATTAAAAATATCCGATAAATTCAGAATTGTTCTCTATTATTTGCAGTCTATTAATTTTATTATATCTGGGTCAATGCTTTATTTTCCAGGGTATGTATTTTACAAATTTGTTCTTCAATCACATTAAAAAAACCTGACATCTGTTTGCAGTAGAAATGGATGAGTTTTGTGATTGTCTTGAACAGAACCCATCTGCCAAAGGCATGGGTGCTTTCAGATACAAAAGGCTTTCATTTATGAAAAAGAAAAAAGAAGAAAAAAGAAAAGAAAGTTTATTTGTAGAAGATCAGTGTTGAGTGAGATCATCATATGGGTTATTTCAGCTTAGCACCAAGAAAAACAATCAGTTAGAACTCTGCTGAATCTGGCCCACAGGGCACCAACACTTATTTGCATCATGAAAAGGTGAACTATGCCAGTACTGGCAGTAGGTTGTAACTTAACACCCATTCTTTATCATGGGCTGTACTTGGGGTTCGCTAATGAGCAGTTTCCGTACTGCCTTCTCCGGGTCTTGTGCCATTCTATAGAACCTCCTTCGAGGTCTATGCTAAAATTTCACTTAGACGCACATTAATGCCAGATAACATAATAACAGAATAAAATTTAATGTAAAATATACTAAAGGAAAAGAAAACCACACAAAACAAACAGTACACCACAAAAGACTAAACAAGTAGTAGCACATTGCCTGTTAATTCTGTATGGGACTAATTTCACTGCACAGGGTTTTTTTGAAAAAAAGCTGGATAGGAAATAGTTTTGGAAACCACTGAATCATAATTACCACAATACAGTCCTTTTACTTCTCATACCAAGAAATCCTGCCATTCACCTAGAAAGTTAACACATCCTGGTTCCAATACAACAAATCTATAGACAACTCCCTTTTACATGGGGAAGTTCCACTGAAATCCTCCTGATCTCGATTTTATTCACGTCATAAGGAGAAAGGATATAAATGGAGCCCAACAGTTTAGTCCACTATAGGATAGTATACATGCTTTCAATAATCAACCCCAAAACAGCAGATAGCTGAGGTTTCACGAACACAGCATAACAGCAAGCTGGCCTCAACAGACCAAGTCTGGCTGAGGTTCACCGAGGTAGGAAAATAACATGACAAGAAAAGCCCTTCTAGTCTCAGCAGCACCCTGGATCTTACAGCACACACAAATTTTTGTTTACTGTCTCTCTTCTGCATATTTGTTTGCTGTATCTCTTCTTAGAAAAGCTATAAATTTTGTTTGTTCTTTCTGCTTCCCTCAGTGCAACCTTGCTAACTGTAGTAAGAATATAATACTTCTAAGAGATACAGGCAGACATGCTACACCTAGACAGTGTATATAGTTAATTCAGACAGTTCTTCACCATTTGCTGTTCATCAGCAAGGGTAGGTTCAATAGATATTTTGGTGTCAGTAATATTCTGCACTCATGAGAGTCCTTACTTCCTCTGTGACTTTCCCCTCAGCCTAACAAAAATCATGCACAAGGAGGAGAGTGAAGTGGTATTTCTGTGGAGTAAGCTAAAAATTTACCCCACAGAACAACTGCATAACTTAATCTCCTTAGGAAGATGGGAACTTTTTTACTCAGAAGCTGACAACCTTCTTGGTTCCTTGATCACTGATGTTGAAGCCTCCTAACAAACCTAATAAAATGAATCATGAACGCATCTGATCAAACTTAGGTGTCTCCTTCATGAGATAAATCCTGCACTGTAGTCCATTAACCCTAATAACATCTCTACTACATGCAAAGGTGGTCAGATGAATCATCCCCTATACTTGACTATCTTGATAACTTCTTTGGTGACATAAAGGAAGCTTAAAAGGGACTAATTCAGATATAAACACAACTATTAGATGAGATGAATCATCTTTAATAACTTGAAACATCTCCTCACTGTTATGTAATTATGTTGGTACATTATGAAATTTACCACTAACTAGATCAAGGAATTTGTAAGCAACACTGTTCAATAGCTGATCTGTGCTGTTTCTTTTCATTGCAGACCCTTACGTCAAAGTGAACCTGTACCATGCTAAGAAGAGGATTTCTAAAAAGAAAACCCACGTGAAGAAATGCACCCCTAATGCAGTGTTCAATGAATTGTTTGTGTTTGACATTCCTTGTGAGGGCCTTGATGATATTAGCATTGAATTTTTGGTCTTAGATTCAGATAGGGGGTCAAGGAATGAGGTTATTGGCCGGTTAACCTTGGGATGCTCAGCCGAAGGAACAGGTGGAGAGCACTGGAAAGAAATTTGTGAATATCCTAGGAGACAAATTGCCAAATGGCATATGTTGTGTGATGGTTAGCAGCTTAGAGAGGGGTTGGAACTTGAAGAACTACATATATCCATAGGCAAGGAGCAGTTTTTTTTCTTTATTATGTATAATTACAAGATTTTTTTAGGGAGGAGCGAGGGAATAAAAACTGGATTGAATTTTCAGAACAGAAGGTAACTAAATTTTCACAGCAAATAAAGGAATTTCTATTTCATTTGTTTTTAATGTAATTGGATCAGATTTGTATTCTTCCAGAGTTTAAATAGCCTGAAACTTTTGAAGCACTATAAACTCATTAAAATCAGACTATGTTTTATGAAAAAGTCACTGAAAACCTTATTACTACTGCTATACAGAAGATAACCTCATTAAAATATATCTCTAGATCTTAAAACACCACCTGTGGCTTACTGGGGAAGGGGCTGAGTCTGCAAAAGCTGTGGGGAATAAGGGTGAGCAGGAGGGGAATTCCTTCTGCCCCTCCATCAAAAACCTTCTTTTATGAAAATTCAATCATTATTTGTAAGGTTTTGTTATTTATACTTAGATCTTCCCAAAGACTTAAGAGATTTTCAGCAATTTGCTTTACATATCACATTATGTGCAGCTAGTTGTTTTATATGTGGAAATACTCTATAATTATTGGATTTTTTTCACACACACACACACACATATATATATAAAATTTGTTTTATTACAGTGAGCGGAATAGACGCATTCTACAAATCATTGAGTAAGTTAACACACACTGTTTTGTTAAAAGGGCTCCTTTACGGATGACTGTACATATTACAGTATAGCTAGAATGTGAGTTTTTATATGGCTTGAGTTTTTTATCTCTAGGAAGGATTACACTTAAAGCATTTCAAGCCATGGGAAAGCATTTCAGTTTAGATGAGGTAACATGCACGATATTAGTCAATGACTTTTCATCAATCATATTTTAAGAAATTCAGTAATACTTAAACAGAAGTTTTTTCTTCGTTTGCTTCATTAAAGAACAAACAAAACAGCAAGTCAGAGAATGAAACCTGACTGCTGTTTAACTTCATGAACTATGACTAATACCATAACAGTCAGTAAGACTACTCCCAACATACAAAGTTTAATGTATTTTTAAAGTTTTGCAGGATAGAAAACCAAGCTCACATTATAATTTATCCAATATTATGTTAGACAAAAGACTTGAAGAGTGCGTTTCACTTAGATTTTACGCATTAACGTCCATTTCCAATTGTACTGAAAACTGATGGTGGTAAGGGAAAATAACATGCTGATTTCATGTTAGTGTGAGATATCTAAGTTTAAATTTAAACTACATCAGGCTGGGGGAGTATCAAGTCTAACATAAGTATATAAATAAAGTGTTTAGACCTGTGAAATTTACTCTAGGTCCCATCAGATAGATTTTTAGACTGTCAGAACAACAGCACAAGTATAAGCAGATTATTTCCTAAAGTTTGTACACCGATTTCTGATACAAAATTGTTTGCAGATATTACTCTTACATAATTTTCAGTTACAATATACATAAGGAAGAATATAATGATGCTAATTGTTGACATCAGAAGGATTTAAAAAGTGGGAAACCATTTTTGGTATTTTTACATACATTATTTTATCGTATGAATGGGTTAACCCACTGAAGAGAATGGGACTATCTGGAAATTAAGGTACTGCACGATGACAGTAAAAGTAACAGAATGGACATGCCAGGTAAAAAACCATACATCAGATGTCCAATTACTTTCATTAAACAACAGATACATGTCCTATTCAGAACTATTGGGGATTTGTTGTCGACTTTACCTGTTCACATATGGCCAAATTATGTTTGCAGGAAAGGACACTGAAATATGAAATATGCAAGTAGACAAATAGTACTGGAAGAATTCCACTGAGGATCTTCCAGGTTTTGCGTCGGTATTTTCTCCAGTTTTTGAGAATGTGTTTGATATAACAGTGTTTATAAATTTCTGTAAAAATACATTTTCAAAATAACATAAACATGCTTTTTACAATAATGCTCAATGTAAAAAACCCCTGCGTATTGTATGTATAAAAGAGAGGAATCTTTTTTGATTATTTGTTTAGAAAGCTGACTAACTGCTTAAGGGCTAGAGCTTACCAGCCACGTTCAAGCAGAGCTAATCCAAAGCCACCAAATCAAAGGAAAGATACCCACACGCTTCAGTAGGGTTTGAAGTGCAATCACAGAGCAAAACTCTTCTTGTGAGTCAACACACCAATGTCAATAAGGGGATTGACACTATTTGATCTAATGGAGACTGGGAAAGCTTAACTCAGTACCACACAACTACAGTGGTTGCAATTTCTAATAAGGAAAGAACTTTCTACTGAAAGTGATTGCATGAAAGAGTGGGAGAGCTTCTAATTAAAAAACCTGAGGTTTTATATGTTAGCCCATAAGTAGTATCTTATCTCTAAAAAACAGATGAAAGGAGTCATATGCCTCCAATGGACATTCTGACATTAGGAGAAAAAAACCCCTCCACCTTTTTGAATTAATGATGGGCTATGACCACCTTTCATTTTGCATCCAACAAGTTGTCACCAATTTTTTTTTCCAAGTTTCTATAGCAGCTTGAGGGTTAATATTTCTACCAGCTAAATGGCAGTTGTTGTTGGGGATAGAGGATAGGAATAGAAAAGAGAAGAAAATACATTTTAATTAAATCTAAAAGAACCCTGTAAATAGAGCTTCATTTAAACAATGCTTAGCTTGGAAAGCTGACTAAAGACAACTTGTAACGCATCTGTAAACCAGTCAAGGCAGGAGCGAATGTGGACCTGTATTGAGATGAGAAATTCTGCTGTTTAATAAAGTATTCAATTCTCATTGTGAATATCTTGAATTCTGTTAAGGATACTGTACTGTATTAAACATGTAAAAAATGATGTTTGTCTAAGTAGCTTACAAAAATAATAACTCCTTGAATGGAAGACTATCCATGTCTGGAGATCTGTCGTAACTAAATACCTGATTTGTTATGGTGTTGTAACTTAATAGAAGCTATTCAAGAGGAAGCATGGTGTATGAGATTTTGTAAGTTATTTGTGCTGGTTCTGTATGTTGTGCCATGTGTGTAAGACAAGAATAAACTGCTGCTTTTGTTCATCCCATCCCAAAACAATTATCCCATCAATGTATCTTTTCCGAAGATTCCTGCTGTTGCTTGTATTCCTGACTTACTCTCTCTGGTTTCTGTCCAAAAACATTTGACTTGCAAACACCTCGTCTTCTCACAGAGGTGGATTAGACTTGTACCGCCAAATACTACCCAGGCGTATCACAAGTTCTTTATTCCTAGTTTCTTGCTGCATACTTACCTGTGTCTTGAAAGGTACTGTATGTTCAGGCTAAAACCTGAGACATGACCCATGACAAAATCTAAGCGCTGTATGGGTCCTGTGGGTATTGATATATAGACATAAACAAGAGTGAGTTCTAGCATATTGCATGGAAGAAGTAAACTGCAAGTCATACTGCAACTGGAATCCTGGTGACATTCCATTTGTTTTCCAGAAGTAAAAAGTACCTCTTGGACAATCACACTGTACCACACTTAATTCCTTTGATGTAAGGAAGTTATGTTAAGGCACTGGCTTGTCAGGTGAGTCTGGAAGATAAGGTAGAGAAAGCATCCTTCTAGTGCTATACACCAGTATAAACTTTGCTGCTGTGGTCTCTTGACTTTCTCAGAGTATTTTACCAGCACAGAACCAAAAGCTAGGGAAAGAAGGTAGTTGTAACTGGGGTACAGATTGCCATTTAGCGATTGCCATTGTGAGACTACAATTATCTGGAAGGTATCCCTGATCCTTGTCAAAAAACTAAGTGAAAGGATCCAGTAGCTAAATGAATGAAATGGATCATCTTTTATGGGTATAAGCTGGTATATTGTCTCTGGTGAATGTCCTGTCCCAAACACAGGTATCAAGTGTGAGACTGCCCTTTTCCATCCTATGTAGTCACTTTTTTCTTCCTTACATTTTATGGTTCCCCTCAAACAATAATGACTCATACGGGTTACACATTGGACCCTCTTCTTCAGGACAGAGATCAACAATGTCTTTAGATCCTCCAACCATGCAGCTGAGCCTCAGGGGAAGTCTCAAGGCTCCTGTCATGACTGCTTTTTTGTACTTCAAATTGCTGCAACAGATAATTCCTCTTCAAGAGAGTCTTTGCAGATGTCCTCCTCTTTGCAGGAGATGTGATTCCTGAAGTGTAACACTATTCAGTAAGCCCCTTGTATTTATACAGCATCACGGATAGCAACACACTGCACACACAGTAATAACACATGACCACAGATGACCACAAAGGACAATTCTTTTTCTCAAGATTCAAATACGTTCTATATAAACTGCTACCTTCTTATCTGTGCTCTCTTATTCAAAAGGTCCCATGAACCTGCTCATGGGAGTCATACAGCTGCTGTGACTGGCACTGGCACTCATTTGCATTGCTCTGCTGATGATTTCTGAATAATTACTTTCATTCAAAAAGTTCCAGCCAGTTCTCACGGGTTTTTCCATGTTTTTAACCTTCCATCACTAAAGAGCTGTTGAAATATGACTTTGGGTCTGGAGGCAGCTTTGGAGCACTGACTGGAGTTGCAGCATAGCATAAATTTCTATTTCAGAATAAAGAATCAAAGCTGGCAAGAAGAGAAAAAGGAGAAGTTAAAGTCTTTACTGCATTGCTGTTATATATGCACTGGTATGCCAGTTTTGCTATTGTGCATTTGAAGTACTTCATAGAATCATAGAATAGATAGGGTTGGAAAGGACCTTAAGATCATCTAGTTCCAAACCCCCTGCCATGGGCAGGGACATCTCCCACTAAACCATGCCACCCTAGGCTTTGTCCAGCCTGGTCCTGAACACCGCCAAGGATGGAGCATTCACAGCTTCCTTGGGCAACCCATTCCAGTATCTCACCACCCTCACAGGAAAGAACTTCTTCCGTATATCCAGTCTAAACTTCCCCTGTGTAAGTTTTAACCCGTTGCCCCTTGTGCTACCACTACAGTCCCTAATGTACAGTCCCTCTCCAGCATCCTTATAAGCCCCTTTCAGATAATAGAAGGCTGCTATGAGGTCTCCATGCAGCCTTCACTTCTTCAGGCT
>WYDI02040934.1:0-25266 GCA_009867235.2 Psittacus erithacus
GTGAGACCTCACTTGGAGTATTGTGTGCAGTTCTGGTGTCCTCAACATAAAAAGGGCATGGAACTGTTGGAATAAGTCCAGAGGAGGCCACGAGGATGATCAGGGGACTGGAGCACCTCCTGTATGAAGATAGTCTGAGAAAGTTGGGGCTGTTCAGCCTGGAGAAGAGAAGCTGTGTGGAGACCTTAAAGCAGCCTTCTAATATCAGAAAGGGGCCTACAAAGATGCTGGGGATGGACTCTTTGTTAGGGGCTGTAGTGACAGGACAAGGGGTAACAGGTTCCAACTTCAACAGGGGAAGTGTAGGTTAGATAAAAGGAAGAAGTTCATTAATGTGAGGGTTGTGAGGCACTAGAAAAGGCTGCCCAAAGGGGTCGCATATGCTTTAATCCCTGGCAGTGTTCAAGGCCAGTTTGGACAGAGCCTTGGGTGACGGTTTAGTGTGAGGTGTCCTTGCCTATGCCAGGGGGCTTGGAACTAGATGATCGGAAGGCCCTTTCTAACCTCAACTATTCTATGATTCTATGATTTTCTATTTCATTAGGATGTTTTTTTTTATAATGACTTACTGTGTTTGTTCTTGATGTGGACAGAATTGCCAGTAATAAATATGGAAGACACAGTGATGTGTCAAGAAAACCTTGCAATAATTTTAGTATAAGACCAGTTATTTTACTGAAATTTTACTATCTTCTCTTTTTCTTTACATAATGCATAAATGATTCATTTAGAGAGATGTCAGAAAAACATACCATATTTCTTTTTTTGCTTCTGAACAGAATTCAGTGTGAAAACATACTTAGAAATGACAAAAAATATATAGTTGAATAATGTTTACTTTATTTCTGTTTTATTAAATGTATTATGATTTTGTTAAAAGAATGAAAACTGTGAGGGTGGTGAGGCATTGGAACAGGTTGCCCAAAGAATTGGTAAATTCTCCATCCATGGCAGTGCTCAAGGCCAGACTGGACAGAGTTTTGAGTGACATGGTCTATGGATGTCTGTGATGGCATCCCTGCCATCTATGTGTGTATATATATATATGGATGGATGGATATATATATACGTGCCATCTATGTTGCCTGTGTGTATGCCTATATATAGATATATATATACATGCCATCTATGATGCCTGTGAGGCATCCCTGACCATGGCAGGGGTGTTGGAACTAGATGATCTTAAGGACATTTCCAACCCTAACCATTCTATGATTCTGTGATTCTATGATCATTGCCAAAAGTAGATTTTTGGGGGTAGGGGATCATATGTGTAGCATCCTTTTGATTACAAAAGTTGTTTCAAATGACATTTTGGAAAAGAGTGAAAAATCTGTTAAAAATGACTGTTCTAATAATATTTGTTGCTAGTGTAATTTTATTCAGTAGAGAGATAGTATCATCTCTTCATCAGGATAATGCTGTGACAACATTCCTTTCCAATTCATCTTATCTTTTTTCCAACAATCTGTAGGTTTATTTTTATACATATAAATTATTTTGAAAAACATAGGGTTTGAATTCTTAGTCCATTAAGGAGTGTAAATCTGGGACTTTAGACAATTAATTTATTATTTGTAAATATGAAGGTCTGTTCTTTTAACTGACCTAATCTCCATCCTTCTGTGTTTCTGAACGTTTTTTCCCTCGGAAATTCAGATCAACTTCATGGTCATGTTAGATGATTTGCTCTAGAAGTTAATGTTTAGTATGTTTACAAGGCTTGTTCACATAAAAGAACTTTCAAAGCCACCAGCTTTTCAAGGTTATGTTTACTCTTGAGAATTTATCCAGAATTCTGTATATTCCACTTCCTTCAGAGCCGCACCCAAATGAATCCTTTAAGGGACTTAAGGCCACAGGATTGGATAAAAATAAAAATAAGCTCAGAAAACACAAAACAATATCCCTTTCCCCCTTCCAAATTGGCAAGAAAAATAGGTTTGTTTTTCTTTCCTGTATGTGCACGTTTTTATAGTTTCATGTTTAGTTGGCAGCTTTCATTGTGCACCAGCTGGTTTTTGTCTTTGAAGTAGTTGAGCTCTTTGATATATTGAATAATGAATTCACTGTCATGAATAAAAGCACAGCCATTTTTGTATTCATCAGATTATGCAACTGTATGTCCACTTGCTGATACACTGTGGGAATTTCCCTACTTTTCAGTTTTCATTGCCAGTTACTATCAGAATTACTGAGGAGCTCTCCTGTTATTTCTCCACTTTACCCAGGTAATGATTTTTCTACTTTCAAAATATGAAACTATTCAGTTATGAGTTTTGTTTTTATCATATATTTCATCTATTGTTTTTTTCGAATGAGGGTCACTGGTTTGTAATTGTATATCCTCTGTAGCTCTTGAAGCATTGATTAGGGTATTCATTTTCTGTAAAGCAAACTAAAGATAAATGTTGGCATAAACATACTATAATCAACAGGAAATAAGTTGGATATTCTTCCATTCTGTGGGTATGAAAAATTTGTATTTTTCTTTTGTTTTGTCCAGTTGTGAATAGAAGTTGGAAAGCACTGGAAAAGGAAGACAGCATATAATATTCTCATACTGTTTCTAGCTACCTCTACCTGAATTCCCTCATTAACACACTTGGCTGTTCATTATAATGCTACTGTTCTTCCTGAAATCACAGTGTTGTCCTCTTTGCTGAAGCTAGGCCCTTCATTAGATTTTAAAATCAGTTTTCTCCCCATCAGCCAGTGCCTATACTACTCCGACCAAGATGCAAATTTAAGGTCTCCACTGTCACTGGCTTCTACAACTTACACTACAGTCCTAAAGGGCGCTCAGTGCAATCTCCATTCCACTGCTCCAGAATGCCTTTTGGCTCTCTTCTTCATGGGAAACTTGCAATCCCTCCTGCCTCCTCTCCTGCTGCCTCCCCAGGCCCTTTCAAACACGAAGCTTTAATCTGTCCCTAACCTCCTCCTATCTTTTCTGCCACTTTCTCAGGGCACAGTCTTGACTTTTTAGTTCTTTCACTGGTTGTTCAATAGGAATATTCAGGCTTAGTCTATTTAAGGGTATACATCTATATATTCGTTCACTTATACTAAAGGTTTTATGTGGTAAATTCACCTTCATGTTCATTAGGACTCTGAACACTGTCTTCAAAACAATTCCAATCTAAGTTCTCCATCTCCCTGTCTCTTCACATTTTTCCCCAGCAGTGGACTTTTCACTCTCTTCATCTTAATGTCAGCTTTGATCATCTTCCCCTGTTGCGATCTCCAAAAGTCACTGGCTGTGCTGAGGTCAGTAGCATTAGGATTACAAGCACCCTGACATTTTATGTAAATAATATAAGCAATGTGGTGTCCTTGAGCTCAGGATTAATTTCAAGAAGTCTTTTTAAACCTTTGTTGTGAAGCTGTAATTTCAATCAATTCTGTCTCCTATACACACTCTTGACTCCACTAGAAACCACTTTCAAACAATGCATTACAGAGGGAGTGGAACACCTTATCTAGCAAGGGAAAAATTTACCACTCTGTACTGGTGCAATTATACTTAAGACACACGCTTCCTAATGAACTTATGAAGGAGGATATTGCAGCCCTGTTGTCAGTATCCAAAGTTTTTATTCTAAAGTGCTCATATTTACATCATTTAACCACAAACTCATGTTTTGACTCTTTTGACCCCTGATTTCAAAATCTCCTGCTTGCTAAGGTTGTGGATTCAAGAAAAAGCCAAACAACTGCCACCTCTTCTGCACCAGCCTTTTCCTCCTTTCATTTGTGATCCTGTAAGGTTGATTTGCTGCAAGTTCATCTGTCTGTGCCATTTGAAATGTGCCATGTAGTAAAGCACCAGCAGAGAGGTAGACGGAAGCTCTCACAAGACCAACTTTCCTACAGTACTGCAAAACTATGCCTTTAGAGTTGGCAGCCTCAGCTCCATGTATAAATGAGAATAGGTTTATGTTACTGAGTTTCAAGAAATTTTATGTACTGGTTCTTAGGGGTTATGATTTTTTTGTGTCTAACACATCACAAGTCACTCGTTACTACCGCAATAGTAGATATTTGAACACCAAGCTCACAGAGGCTACCTAAATTGGCCATAACTTGAAGAGTCATTGAACCTGTCTCAAACTGGAGTAAAAATAAATTACAGTTTACAATTTTAAACTGTTTCTCAATTCCCACTTTCTTATTATGCTCATCTTTGAACACAGAAAACTAACAGAATTGAAAATACTAGAGAGAACAGCCCCGAATACGCATGTCCAGGTTATTACAGATTTTACTGTTATCTTGTTATTCTGTAATATCAATTCTGTAATCTGATTCATTTGTATTTTTCAGATGTTTGAATATTGATGATGGTGATAATGGTAAATTTTGAAAAAGGGAGTTAGGATACCTCAGAAAAGTGAAGATCCTGGAGGAAAAAGAAGAAAAAAAAAAGAGAGAAAGAGCTTTAGAAATGATCGCGAGCTTTCCCCGTGAATTTTTCAGTACATGGTTGTATCTCTTCATTCCTACTTTTATAACTTTAACAGCTGTTGAATTAGTCAGGTACTTGTCAGTGAAAAAAATGTTTAAATGTTGGCTTTATTTTTTAATATATCTGTTGAAACCCAGGCAAATATTTTTAAAGCTGAACGTGCTATTACAATAAACTGTGAAAAGAATAGAAACTCAGTGTGCTAAAATTTCAATTCCATTAGAAAGCTAATATTATGGAATACTTCATAATTTTAAATTAAGATTTGGTGTGTATCAACTCCAAATGGTATTGTAGGACAGCCCTCTAAGAGAACTGCCATTACAAGGAAAAAAGCACCAAACATTTAGGTTTGAAAAATTAGCGGCTGAATAACTGTGTGCTGCAATTTGAGAAATAAAGAAGTGACTTGATAAAAGGAGAAAAAGAAATGACAATAAACCTTTTTAATTTCTCCTCTTGGATTGGATTAACCTACATTTCTGAAGCAATCTCACAACAACTTACTGATAATTATGCTGACAAAGTTAAATTGCTACAGACAGAATTGTTTGGAAATGAAAGTGATGTTTATTAGACATGTTCCTGTCAATTTACAGCTACAAACCACACTGCTGATCTTCTCAGTTGTACTGTTTCAGTAATATTTAAGTCTGCCTCTAGCATATTATGGCACTCATGGGTGAGTCAACCTTTTCCATTGTCAAAGCCACAAGAATCATAATATTTGATCAGTAATTATTTTGTCTACCTTTCATTTCTGAAACTGTGAAAAGCAGTGGCAATTTTGATTAGATTCATTCTAGTTTCCTTCCAAAGGAGCTGGAATCATGGACAGTTTAAAGATCTGAAAGTAAATGATTTGTTTTCATTCACTGTGAAAATATGAATGCTGCATTTGTGCTGCTCTTAGAAGGTTGATATGAAGTCTGTCATGGCCCAGTGTTAAATAGCAGCTGACTTCAACTTCATAACTTTTAAAACTCACATAAAGTGTTCTGAAGTTTTATTCCACAGTATTTGCCTTTTGATCAAAACCAAGGAGAACAGTTTGACTTCTGAATGATTAAAGATTGAAACTATTTTGAAATCTGCCTTTTACACTTGAAAATTATTGATTGATTGATAATAGGATCACATAGGAAACAATATGGGTTAGTCTTTTACTGATGTGAAGAATAACAATTGACATAATAAGTTAAATAAAATTAGGTTTTACCTGGCTGGCATTATAAATTGTATCTAATCGATGGAACTGGCAATTCTATTCAAGATTTTCTGTTAACCTCCTATAGTACTTTTTTAATCAGAAAGCAATTTAGATGCTAGTCTTTATAGCTAAGCAATGAAAAAGTCTAAGGTCCTTTAAAAGACTTTAATTGATTTTTTTTTAATAAATTACCTTTGTTCTGTGTGATATAAAATGAGGATATCTCGGCAATCTCTTAGTAATGTTGTTTAGCTGATGTTAGTATTACTGCTACAACTTCACTAAAGTGTGCATTATTTTAAAAATATGAGCCAGAAGAAGACATCTGAATTCTGCAGGCCTCAAAAGGCCAAACACAGAGTGCTCAGAAAGGGTATAAAGTGGATGCCTGCAACTTATAGGTAAGGATGCAAACAAATTTTTTGACTAATGCTCTCTGACTCTCATCCTGTCAAAATACACAAGGCAGTGACATCATCTGCTTATTTGTTTTATCATGCTGTTAACATGTGCTCATTCTTTTTAGTTTACATGTCAGTAAAATTCCTAATGTGATATGACCTTACAAAATGTGTATCTATAGGGATACAGTGCTTCAAGTTCTGCCATAATGTTCTATTATCTCACAGAATGAGTAGAGCTATTCAAAGGGGTGCTATGTTCAACATAATGTGCCTTGTTTCTCCCATTTGAGAAAATTAGCTTATACACAAGTATGGGAATGCACAGAACTCTGCAGTGGGGACACTAATATACAGAAGCTTTTTCCACTTGCTATCTGATAAATTAATACCAAAACAATGTTTCTCATTCTACCTGGCAACTGGAATGTCTTAACATGCTGTGTACTCAAACAAAAACGTAAACTGTCTTCTTTTTCAGGGATTAATTTAGATCTAATCAGAGCAGGTTGCTTGCAGGTAAACTGTTATAGAGAATTTAGCAACCTAACATACCTAGCAGCATGAAGAAATGGAGACAGCCAGAAAACAAGTCAATTGGAGAATAAGATCCCATTTCCCAGTATCTTTCTACAAATATATAAAATTGACTTAACATCCAAAGTTGTTTGCTGACTGCAAGATGTACTGAGAGAGAAATAAAATGTTTGAAATATGAATCCTTACTACTTACACACCGAATGAAGTCTAGGCTCCTGATGTTGACTCTGGTCATTACCAGACCCTACACCAAGGGTGGCATTTCAGAACAGAAATTTGTGATGAACTCTGCTCCACTCTTAAATATTTTAGCAGTTAAGAGTTTTTTCCTGCCAGCAAGAGAAGCAGCAGGATGAATTAGCCCACGTTACTGAATAGACCTTTCCTAAAAGAAATATTCCTTAGCTACATATGTAATCTTTATCATTGATAAACTATGCAAGGAAATTCTTATTGCCTGCAAAAGCAAAGGAGCGCACAAAGCCATTTCCCTGGGACTAGGAATTATTTACTAAACTGAAACATTAAGAAATATCTCTGATAAGACCATTTTCCCCTGACACTGAAGTTTCCTTTTAGCTAAGGCTGTGTTTTAAATTCCCTCTTCCTCAAGACCCACTCACAGAATGAATTAGCTACAGCTGATCTTGACTGCCTAGGGTACATGAGCCAGCTTGTTAAGTGTGTTCAGTACCTCTATACTGCATTCCAGCCTACCCTTAAAGTGAGTCAGCAAAAGCTATTTAGACTTTTCCCTGCAGAACTGACTCCTGTAAATGTTGTTAGTGTTTCAGTTGCTTGTGTTTTCAATCTCAAACAGCCAGGGGCTCAAAGTAACATCAGTTCATAGAAGAGCAGCTGGAAAAGCTCATTATGGAATAAAGGAAAGAACCAAAATAAAATAATTTTCACCAGTCTTTTCAGATTGGTAAAATTCTTCTTTCTACTGTATATGGCCCATGTCAGAGATCACCTTTTAAAAGTCTGAGAAGTTTCTTAACCTCCACTTTCTCAGGTTCCTCCCTTTCTCTGTTGACAGTAATATTCCCTGTTCCCAAATCTTGCATTCTCCTTTCTGCTCTCTCCACCCAAATTCTGATTCTTGTCTCTCCTCCTTTCATCTTCTGACTAATCCCTGCTAAACCACATTCCTTTCTTTGCAGAACGTAAGCTTGTCATTTTTCTCCATCTCTCTCTCCCTGCAATCATGCTTTTCAAGTCCCTTTATTAACTCTTCCTTCTCTCACAAAATCCATATTCCCTGCATAAGGCACTGTCTCTCATGTTGCTTATAATTTTTCCTGCTCTTTATCTGAGACATAGTTGTATTCCTATTATGCCTCAAGAAATTTCCTAGCACCTAACCAGACTCTGGTGTTTCAGAAACAGCTTTTGGTGCCCCTTTTCCTCCTAATTTTTCCCAAATTCTTCTAATTTGAGTACTTGCCCGCAGCGATCCTGCAGCGGTTGCTGGCATTTCACAGAAACTGCTTGTTCCAAGAATTAGCAAAGCACGTCCTTCCAAAACATTGAAAAGTTCACAGGGTGCTTAGGTCGACATTGATCTTGCCTATCATTATAGAGACAGCTGAGGCGCGTAAACTCTGAACAGAGCTGCCCTATGGCCTCCCCCTTAGGCAGCTGTGAGAGAAAAAAAGACATCTTCTTTAGGACCTGAATTACCATTTGAAGGCATCTGTTTCATTGCACTGGCAATAGGCATACAGTGATGAGTCACTTTGTTTAGGTGCCTAAAGTGAGATAGGATGAGTCTAGGCCTGGCCTTGACATATTAGACCTCATAGCAGCCTTCCAGTATCTGAAAGGGGACTATAGGGATGCTGGGGAGGGACTATTCATTAGGGACTGTAGTGATAGGACAAGGGGTAATGGGTTCAAACTTAAACAGGGGAAGTTTAGATTGGATATAAGAAGGAAGTTCTTTAAGGGTGATGAGGCACTGGAATGGGTTGCCCAGGGAAGTTGTGAATGCTCCATCCCTGGCAGTGTTGAAGGCGAGGTTGGACAAAGCCTTGGGTGACATGGTTTAGTGTGAGGTGTCCCTGCCCATGGCAGGAGGATTAGAACTTCATGATTTTAAGGTCCTTTCCAACCTTAACTATTCTGTGATTCTGTGATTCTATGATATTAATGTAAAGTAAATAATTACATTATTTCACTGAGCTAATAAATTTCTTCTAATAAAACAGCCTTAATACAGTTCAGAATGAATTTCATTACAGGGAAAAAAGAAGAAAAAATATTTTTCTAGGCAAGGATTGAGCACAGAAATGTAGCGTTTGCAATATTAGCAAGCCAGTAGTTCAGAGGAGATGTACTCCCAATTGTTCAAATTAACAAGTGAAGTTAGAGTTTCCCACAGTGAAATAAATGCTATCTGAATTACCCATATGTCATGCTTGATTTTTTTCCCCATTAAAATAAGTGTGGAAATTAAGCTTACAGACGTTCTAAATGTCACCTGGAAACAACAGTGCTGTGAGTGAGATAGAGGTGGAAAGGGCAGGTTAAAGACTTGGAATAGTTATCCAAAGGGTGAAGTCCTATCACACAAAGAAAACATCTGAATAAATGAAAGATTTTTTTCAATTTTTAAAATCTTTCCTCTCTTCACTTAAGGTTTTATTATTGTTATTAAGTAATTCCAACAGCTCTGAATATGGCACATTTCACCAGTTACCAGCATTCTCTTCTGTTGCAAATGCATTTCATATAACTAGGTATCTTTTACCCAGAGATGTCCGAAGGAATGATTTAGAATTAAAGTGAACGATGAGACCATTGAAGAGAGAGGGCAGAGTGAGAGCTTATTTGTGTATAGAGTCGTTTATTGATTGCAACCCTCTGTTTACAAGTTCTATGTTCTCTACTGTGCTTTCAACTTGCTCTTACTTTTCAGTTGCTTTTCTTCCGATTTTGCTGTTTGCTAAGGAGCACCCAGGAGATGGAATGAGTGTTTTTCATTTATACTTGGTTGGGATTCTCAGTCTTAACTTTCACCTTGAACTGGCTTGAAGGAGTGGAAGACATCAACAGGATTTACAGGATTTACAGTGTCAAGTTCTACTGTGTCCGCAGAATGTTTAGGGGCTTGAGTGATGTTTAAAGTTTTGTGAAAAAAAGGCTTCCATTTTTCAACTAGAAACATGATAACCTAATTCAGGTCTTGTTTAGCTATCACTATTTCTGGGATGAAAAATGGGTGTTTGGAGAGAAGCTGTCTTCTGCTTTTCAGTTACACTCACTGCTGTATATCCTTTGAATGATATAGTATAAAATACAGTTATGTTTGGTTGTACTGCAGGACTGATACTATGTTAGCCTTGAAATTTATTTACACAGATTGATCAAAAGTGAATGTCAGAAAATCATGTGTCAGGCACAGCTAGAGATGTCTTATAAAGGTTTTTTAAACCTTTTAGGTTGATGAGAACTTTACAATTCTCTCTTGCAAGCTGACATGTTACATGGATCTTTCTGATATCATGGTTGGATTGCTGCAGTGTGCTTGACTGTGCGTTGCCAAAAACGTTCATCTATCACCTGCAGCTATAGCAGATTGCAGCAGAGTGAGTGTTTGCAAGTGTGGAATGGGAGGTTCTGCTTCTCTTTGGCTTTGCTCTGTGAACAGAGTACCATGAATTTAGTTTCTTTTGTTTTGGCATAGTGTCTACCTTTAAAATCTTCTCTGCAAAAGCCTAAGGTGTCAAAAGTTTCCCTAGCAGTAAAGGGAGTTCTGGTGAATCCACATAAGTCATAGCTCTCCATGAGAGCTTTGTGGCTGCCTTAGCTCAGTCTATTTGCAAACACTGCATGAGCCCTGGTGTGAATCTTCCTAAGCCTCCCTTCAACCAAAACTGAATCAAATCTTCCCCTCTAGCAACCATTTTGTCGTCTTCTTATCTCATATGATCACAGCGATTACTTCTTTTAATGGGTTTGGAAAAAATTTTTTGAGGGTTGTCACAGGGAAAAATCCTGCTCACTTCATGTAGCTTAAAATAAATAAGGAGAAAAGTGGTGTGTATTGATTTATTAATAATACATAATCAGCGAGAAATCAGCAAGCGTTATTCAGGCCCAATATCAGAAATATAACAGATAAACCACAATACTAGACATTTACGAAATTTTAATAAGTACCTTTGTAAATACTTTCTTCAATGAATCCCCAAAACTCTAAAGCTCTCCACCATGTGTTCCCAGTTAACTGCACCCCCTACCCCTGCCACTTGGGTTACCAGCTTCCTTTCCTCTTCAGGTTATACAGGCTTTGACAGTTGCACATCCCTTCTTCTTTGGGGACCTGTGTGTGCTCCAGCACTGTGCTTTTCCACATCACTCCCAGTTATTCATGCACCAACTAAAGATTACTCCATTGATTGTGTTGGCAAAAGTGTGGGTCCCTGCACACTATACCCTGCACTGTCACTCTACAAATTGGATGCAGGCTACTCATAGTGTCTAATGGGGTACGAAATAAAGGTCTGTCATTAACTAACAGATTTAATTACAAAATCTTTTATATCTGAGTAAGCCTCCTGGTCAGAGGGACTTTTCTACATGAGCTTCAAGTCTCTGAGCAGTTTTGTGAACCACAGCGTTCAAAGTCTTCAGTACCCAATCTCCTTTCTATTATTATTGAGTAATCATTTTCACAAATGGTGTTTCCAGTTTAAACCAGAATTTCCAGGAAGAGCAGCCTTTAATAACCTCAGCTGAAAATGTGCTTTGTGTTCTTGTTCCACTGAACTTAAAAGTGCAAACTGAATAGCCTTCCCTGTAAGGCAAAATCTAAGTAATGCATTTATTTATTTATGAGTAATATAACATAATTAGCTTGGGAAATTATAATCTAACCAAGAGTTTCTACAAGTAAAGGAAGCTACAGTTTCTGGAAGTGTAAATGGGCATAGCTCTGTTCTCTTTCAGAATTCGTTATTTGTATCAGTAGGAAATAATTATATCAATTTACTTCATATCAATTATATCAATTTACAATCATATCCAGGATACAGAAATCCAAAAAGTATTTAATTCAGTAAGTTAATAACTTGAAAAAAATTCTAGAGGTTCACAGGCCAAATGCGTCTCTTTTTTGACAGGAATGCACTTATAACTGGCCATATACCAAAAGTAATGATAATTTACATATTATACCATAGGCGTAACGAAGTGATGGTGTGGCAAGTATTGCCAAGTAACATAAGTTGTATGATGAATATTTGTATGGTAGTATTTTTTAGCACTGGGAAGTATCTTTCTACTTAGATTTCTTGTACATACAGTTCTTCATCTCTCATCTGTTTCATCTTCTTCATCTTCTCATCAACTGGAGTCTGGTTATTTGCATGATAAACTGGGATATAGTTCAGTTATTTACCACTTGCAGTGGTATATAAACAATTTCTATTTGATATACAACTTTTTGAATGTAAACAAATACTTTCTTTCCTTACACCTAAATTTAGAAATCTATAAGACCTTCACTGATTTGTTGGAGATTGAATTTGACACTTGTGGGTTGGGATCAGAAGTGTCATAAATGAATTTGTAAGTCAGTGATGTGGATATAAAATCATAGAATTTACATGCACTGGGAGATACCTGATGTGCAGAATTTAAACAGAAAAAAGGATCATCAAGTGAATGCAAAATATGATTTGGGGAATCAAGATATATTCATATATATATATATAATTATTCTTCACACCTCATCAGAACTGTTATTTACTTTGCATATCCTGACCTTGATCTTCCTAGAAATGAGAAGTGAGTTAAAACAAACTCATCATTTGCTAGGAGACAAATATTGGGGAGACTTTGTGTGTGAAACAGATCAGAGAGAGACCTTGTGCTAAATTTAGATGAGCTAAGGTTAAATCGTATTGATCAGACATTAAGGCTTAAGGGAGTGCTTCTGAAAAGGTTTCATATAATTAGTATTATATAAACTCAGTAGAAAGGACTGTTAGGCATGAAGGTACCAGAAGTAATACTAACAGGCTTTGCAAATGCTATGCAGATCTTTGATTTGCCTTTGCATGACTTTGCCCACCTCTGCAAAAGGGTTCTGTGATGCTGAGAAAAATATTATGGCATCCTTGTTAATTTTGAAACTGTTCTGGAAAAGTGCTTGCAAATTATCCTTGTCCATAATGTTCCTTCTCCACAGAGTGTTACAAAAATAATCAATAATAACAAGACAGATGTGTAATATCAGATGTGAATGGTAGAGGAAAATTTTAAGAAAAAAGATGAAAGAATAATTGCTAAATTAGAGTGTAAAAATTTATCCGTGGTATTTCTGTTAAGCTGTGCTATTTGAGGAATGTAAAACATGACTAACTACATCAGCAGGTGTGGTGTAGGTGTAGGTGTAGTGCAATTACACATTGACATTTTTGTTGAAGACTATAAAGTACTATTTTGTATTGGCTACTGATCTAGATGTAGACCTGATTCAGAATTATTGAAGGATCAGTTCTCTAATGAAAAAGGCTTTTTGCCTGCAATTGGAAAGCTTAGAAGGAGTGGATTGATTCTAAAGATAGTTTGGACTGACAAATGGATTGTAAACCAAAAAGAAATATTATATTAGTTTTAAGATTTCTAGTTTTGTCTTATGTTAGTATTGTTTTTTTCTAATAATAAACATTTCTAAATTTATTACCAATTGTGGCTTATGTATGTTTACTATTTGATGCTAAGTTTAACAATTATATGCAAGTAATATTCTGAATATTGTTAATTTCATTAGACATATTTAATAATTTTCCAGAAGCAAAATGTTTTTGATCATTGTTATCTTTAAATTCATAGAATCACAGAATGGTTTGGGTTGAAAGGGACCTTAAAGATTATCTAGTTCCAACCACTCATGCCTTCTGGTTGTTACATGAAAAGATAGAACACCTTATGCTGTCTTTTTTTGCAAAGCAGCACCAGAAAAGATTTTCCTAGCTAAATCTAACTTCCTAACTAAAACTAACATCCTAAGATCATTTCCTAACTATTTTATTATAACTAAAGTTAGTTATAGTGGAAAGTAAGGAAGAATTTTCAGAGTTGTTGCAAAGGACCATAAAATGTTACCAAACCCATCTCTAACTGGAGCCAAAAAGTGTAGACGTCAATTTTCTTTGATATACAGTGGTGAAAATGTTAATTCCATAAAGGAATGGAATATTTTTATTTCTCCTAAACAAGTAAGAGTAATTCTTAGAAATTCTAATAATGAATTCTTAGAAACACAAGAAAACTTTCATACACATTTGAATATTTCCAACTGAAAAGGTTCACAGTTTTCAAAAGGCATAATATGTGTAAGTTCCAAAGAGATTAATACATAATATAAAAGGACCTGTCTGACGGACCTGTCCGACTCACAATAATGACTTACTGTGTTCTGTGTTTCTTTCCTTATTTCTTCTAGGCTACTAAATACAAAAGAAAGTGATAGTTTGAAGATTACAAAAAAGAAAAGACTTCAACACCCCCCCCAGCAGAAATAAAATCTTTTATTGCCAAATATTAATCTGTCTCTAGATTCTACAGCTCTTGACCTTATGTGCTATATCATAGCACATATAGATTTGAATTGAAAGATAACTTTAAGTAAATGATCATAGGATGTTAGCAGTAGTAATTATGCAGCACAACTTTTCATGGATCTAGATATAATCCATATCAGGTGTTCTTTAAAATAAAGAATTATAACGAACATGAATTAAAAGAATAAGGAACTCTCCATATTAATTTAATATTCTACATTCAGCTAAAGTACTAAGCAGACAAAGAAATAACTTGATAAACCATGCTCCACCTAAATAACTTATTCCCAAAAAACTTCCACATGACTAATGTTTTTCCTACAATTTCCTGTTGAAGAAGTAAAAATTAACTCTTGGCAAGAATGTTATTTCTCAGCAATTGTTTCAGAAATGGTTGAGAACTGTATTTGACCCTGTAATAACAAAGAACATTTTGAACAAGAAAATTTCATCTTTTCTCTTACATAAAATGGAAGAAAGCACATAAACATGACAGCTGCAGGACCAGCTTTGTCAAAGAGCAGCAGAATAATGTTTCCAGTATGAATAATGATTCTCTTTATGGGACTGAGACCTTTTCTGACTTCTGTGCTCACCCTGCAGCCACTGTTATGTGATGCAGACAAAGTTTAACAACTTGAATGAATACTGGTGGCAGCATGAGTACAGGACAAGACCACGAGAGCTGTCTAAATTCACAGAATCATAGAATACCAGTAGTTATTAGTTATTAGCAGTTAGTAGTAATTAGTTCAGTAGTTATTCTGCAAAAATATTTTGGTATCCCATTGTTTTCTGCTGGCAGTTGTGATTATTTCTTGAAATTGGAGCAAGTATAGTGGGGATTCCTACCTCCTGCAGTTCTTTATGTAAAGTAAGTACTGGAAAAATAATCCTTTCAAGGAAAGTGCATAGAAATTGGTGTTTTATATCTTCATGTCTGAACCCCAGTATTTCTTAACTTGTTCAGCCTTTGTCACATTCTTGTTAGTTTAGTACATCAAAGGCATAGAAACTGGAATGGCAACTGAAGAAGTTATTCCTGACAAGAAAACTACAAACCCATTTTTCAACAAAGTTTGTTCCTCACGTTCGTTTAGGACTTAGAGGTAATTGAAGGCAACCTTTGAGCTTTTTAATCACATAATACCCAGCATTTTCAGCATAACTGAAAAAGAGACACTTCTTATTAAATGTTCTTATTCTAGAGAGGACCTTTATTAAAACTGTCTCTACCTTCTCTTTTTTAACTAAAGTAAAAGGGATGTAATGCAGATATTTTGAAAGAGATCTCAGAGAATTTTATACTACTATAATCTTACTAGGAGTATTGTTTTAATCCCTTTACTGCCTATCTATATTTTCAATCACCTCCCATTCTCACTTCTCATTCTTGAATAAGATACCTAAATGGTAGCTTCTTATTCACACTGACTCCAGTTACTTCCTGGTTTAACAACTTGCATGAATACTGGTGGCAGCATGAGTGCAGGACCAGCCCACAGGGGCTGTCTAAATTCACAGAATCATAGAATACCAGGATGGAAGGGGCCTCAAGGTTGATCTGGTCCAACCTTTCTAGGCAAAAACACTGTCTAGCAAAATGGTCCAACACTCTTTCCATTTGAATCTGAAACTTATTCAACACTGGGGAACCCACTGCTTCCCTGAGGAGATTATTCCAGTGTTTGATTATTCTCATTGTGAAAGATTTCCTCTTGTGTTCAATCCAAATCTCCTCAGGAGTAACTTGTACTCATTATGTGTCATCTTTTCCACATAGATTCCCTGTAAAAAGGGAACCTTCATATTCCTTGGTGATAACTGGATCGTTAGTTGTATGTACACTGCTGCAATGGCTGGACTTACTGTTAACTGACTTTAGAGCAAAGTCGGTCTTATGCAAACTGTTTAATGGTCACTACTAAAGTAACATTCTTCTGCAGAAAAGGAGCAATGGGATGCTGTCATACTGTGGGCTGCTTTAGATTTTTAAGTCCATTATGGTGCAAGAGCATACTTGAAAAATTCTGGGTGGGTTGTTCACTTTTCTTTTTACCTTTGCTGGAAGGACCACTTTCTGGAAACTATCCCACTGGAGTTTCAAGTGACGATTGTGGTGGCTGTGAATTGATCACAGGCATTGACTTTGAGTTATTCTGTATGTAGAAATATACATTACATTACAGAATCATAGAATCATAGAATAGTTAGGGTTGGAAAGGACCTTAAGATCATCCAGTTCCAACGCCCCTGCCATAGACAGGGATACCTCACACTAAACCATGTCACCCAAGGCTCTGTCCAATCTGGCCTTGACCACCGCATGGGACGGAGCATTCACAGCTTCCCTGGGCAACCCATTCCAGTGTCTCACCACCCTTACAGTAAAGAATTTCTTCCTTATACCCAATGTAAACTTCCCCTGTTTAAGTTTGAACCCATTATCCCTTGTGCTATCACTACAGTTCCTAATGAAGAGTCCCTCCCCAGCATCCTTATAAGCCCCCTTCAGATACTGGAAGGCCCCTCTGAGGTCTCCATGAAGCCTTCTCTTCTCCAGGCTGAACAGCCTCAACTTTCTCAGCCTATCTTCATATGGGAGGTGCTCCAGTCCAGCATTTATTAATGCTCCAGCATTAATAATGCTGGTGGCTACCTGAATGACAGCAGAGATGGGTGTGGAGTAGGTAATGTATAATTGCATTGCTTGTAAAACACTAAGAAAAGACATCTCAGGAAAAGGAACAGGAGAGAGAATACACTGAGGTGGAAAGGTGGAACACGAAAAGGTCTGTATCACAGAAAGTGTTGTGTTTTGTCTGAGATGCTTTAGTATCTATATGAAGGTTTTACTTTGCAATCCATAAGTAGGTTCTCATACAAAAGATAATTCAGGCATAGAGCAGAGGTAGGAACAGACTTCTCTTTGTGCAAGAACTCTCATAAAATCTTAACTTAGACAAAAGGCTTATTAACAAAGTTTTCCAGAAACATTTCAGGTACCACTTACTTTGTAGGAATCATATGACATGCAATGAGTATTGTATGTTGGTTTGTTCACAGACCAATAGGATCATCTGCAATAGCAGATAGGCATGACACTGAAATGATCTGCTGTGGCATGTGCCAGAAGCAGTTTGATCTGGGACCAGAGGATGTTACTGGACCACGGTTACCAACTTCCTGCTAATACGTTTATTAAAAAAAGGCAGGAAAAACGAAAAACAAAAGTATAGTTGTGGGTTGGTATAGCTGTAGTGTCCTGTTCATACTGAGACAATGAAACATACAAACAGAACCGTTTTGGATAACATGCCTGTCAGACAGAGTCTATTACTGAGTTAAACAATACAAGAGATGGATTGAGGGAAGGCATGGATCATGGGGAGAATACAAATGGATTCAGCACAGCCAGATGGACAAAGATAAGACTTCTGAAGTGAGTGATCTGGTATACTTTGGACAAAGGCAAATGCAATATAGGCCTGTATTAGATTATAAAACAGGGCCAAAACACATTGTGTGTGTGCTCAATCTAATATCATATTTGTTAGCACATTCTCTTCATGTATTTTGCCTGTGCCACCTAGCAGCATCCCAGGAAACACTCAGCCATGGCCTTCATTACTGCAGACTAGGTATTATTTCCAGTGGTTGTGTTCCTGGCTCAGGTGTGGCCACTCTGTTCTGCAGAAGAAAGTTTAAGTGTGTGGATGTGAGTTAAGTTGGGCCAAGTGTCCTCTGAACCAGATAGTAGTTTCCCAAATCCTGCCCTAACCAAGCTGTTGGATTTTGATATTTTCACAGCCCTAGAACAGGTGCCCACACCCAAGACATAATTTATTCTTAGAGTGTGCATATATATATATATAAAACATATAAATAGCAGCCTGCTGTTTGGTGTCTATCCTTTCCTTTAACCTCTGTCAGTCAATGTACGAAGAATTGACTACTGGGGAATTAATTTCCTTGCTTGATATTTATTTATTGTGGCTCTACCCTGCACACCATTCCTCTAAAAGAAGTTTGGGCTTGCGAAAGGTAATTGAAAGGCAAAGAGAAAAAAAAATTTGTTGTACTTGGAAATGACCCTGGATGAAAATCCCAAATCCAAACACCTTTAAACTCTTCAGACTGTTAACATGCACTCTTGTCAGAGGATGTTTCTACAGAAGAGATTGCCTTATTCTTTGGAATGTCTCTCTAAAAAACACATACCCTAAACAAATGCTATGACACACTTGGTTTTGTTGGCACACTATTTCAAAAAGCTTCTTGTCTAGTAATTAATGATTTTTTTAATTAAAAAAAAAATAAAATTAAAGCATTCCCTTCTCCAGTAGTCATTTTTGCTGTCTGTGCTCTCATAGCTTATAGTAAGTGTTTACTGTTTTAAAACTGACAGTTCAAATCTAGCACAAACCGAAGTGGCACTAACAAGCAAATTGGTTCCATTTCTGAAACCTATTGTAGTAATTGCTCTGACTCCAAAGACATTCCCTGGGCAAAAGCAGTAATGATAATTTGGTAACTTTCTTTTAAGCAGACCTCATTTCAACAGCTAGCAGATATTTCTGCCTTCAGGGCTGAGGAGAGGTCTATGGACTACAGTAATAGCTTCTCATTACTAATTTTTCAAAAGAGGTTGCTTTAGTAGTGAGCAAACAGCCCTACGTTTTCTGAATGTTATTTCTTAATCATTAACATTAATATCTAATTTTTTTCAGTCCTCATCCTTTATGAGGTTCCCCCCCAAAAAACACATGACAAAACCCATGTTAAAATATCCAGACTATTAATTACATTTCATCTTATAAAACCATAGAATCACAGGGTCAGAGTTGTTTAGGTTGGATAACATCTTTAAGATCTTTAGGTCCAACTGTAAACGTAGTGCTGCCAAGTTTACCACTAAACCATGTCCCTAAGCACCACATCTATGCATCTTCTAATACCTCCAGAAAGGGTGACTCCACCACTTCCCTGGGCAGCCTGTTCTAATGCTTGACAGCCCTTTCTGTGAAAACTTTTTTCCTAATATTCAATCTAAACCTCCCCTGGTGCAACTTGAGGCCATTTCCTCTTGTCCAGTCACTTGCTACGTAGGAGAAGAGACTGATATCCACCTTTCTATAACCTCCTTTCAGGTAGCTGTAGAGAGCAATAAAGTCCCCCCTTGAGCCTTGTCTTCTCCAGACTAAATAACTTCACTTCCCTCAGCTGCTTGTCATAAGGCTTGTGCTCTAGGCCCTTCATGAACTTTGTTTCCCTTGTTTGGACATGATTAAGCACTCCAATGTTTCTCTTGAAGTGAGAGTCCCAGAACTAAGCACACTATTCAAGGTGTAGCCTCCCCAGTGCTGAGCACATGGGGATGATCACTGCCCTGGCCCTGCTGGTCACACTATTTCTGGTACATGCCAGGATGCCGTTGGCCTTCTTGGCCACCTGGGTACACACTGGCTCATGTTCAGCAGGCTCATGATCACCAGCCACAACAGGGGACAGCTTTATTTCTCTCAGGAGGGCAACATGGTCCCAGTTGTTGATGATAACAACCTTTTATTTTATTATTCACTGCCTAGAATGAAGCATCAAGAAGTTGTATTTGGTGAGCACGACCATGTTGTAAAAAAGCAGTGTAGAGCTAAAGACTGTCTCTGCATTAAGCAGCTTATAAATCAATGTTAGTATCAGTAAGTAGTTAACTGGTGCTTTTACTCTCCTTTTCTCTTTTGTTTTAAGACCTCAAACGTCCTTAACAGACTGGACTTCTTTAGGATCCTAGTTTTGGTTAGAGTTAAAAAAAAGAAAAGGTTATATTGACAAAGGAACTTAGCATAAAAGATAAATCTGTTCATAAGTGTTTGCAAAGAACATGTGAATTTTAAATCTGGCATTTAATTTATAGGCAAATCATTTTCCAAAAAAATAAAATTGCATATATCAATTACACAACATATATGCTCCTGTGCTTTTTGGAAATCCCACCCTGTATTATCTTCCCTTTCCGCAAGAGTCTTCACTGACACAGCAGATGAAATGCTTGTGGTAGTCAGCTGCCCATCGTTGCTGCAGTGTTCAATGATTACTTAAACCCAGGTACAAGTAAATGTGTCAAATCTCTTTTTTGAGGGTTAAGACCTTGAACTTATTTTTTTTATATCTATATGCTAATACAGCAAATGAGAAATATTTCTGTAAATTAATATGAAGAAGTAAAACCAAAAAAAAATGAGACTAGTAATAGAAAACCTAGTATAGAATGTGATCTGGTTTTTTAATCGAAACTATTACTGTATGAATTCTGACACTGATTTATGAGAACCAAACCATGTGTTGACAGTTTACCGTGCAAGAATTATTAATAAAAACAGTGCAAAGAGAAAACTAAAAAACCCACAACAATTAAAAGAGAAGTCTAGGTGGCTCACAAATGCGTTGAATGTTTAAATTAATAGATCAGTTTAATTGTTAAATGTCATTTGCTCATTTCTTCTTATAATGCATATAAAGCAGAGACCATTTTCTATCTTGTGTTTATTTGTGTTCTATACTTAAATAAATAAACCCCATGGGTTTTCAGTTCAGTAGTTATTCTGCAAAAATATTTTGGCATCCCATTGTTTTCTGCTGGCAGTTGTGATTATTTCTTGAAATTGGAGCAAGTATAGTGGGGATTCCTACCTCCTGCAGTTCTTTATGTAAAGTAAGTACTGGAAAAATAATCCTTTCAAGGAAAGTGCATAGAAATTGGTGTTTTATATCTTCATGTCTGAACCCCAGTATTTCTTAACTTGTTCAGCCTTTGTCACATTCTTGTTAGTTTAGTACATCAAAGGCATAGAAACTGGAATGGCAACTGAAGAAGTTATTCCTGACAAGAAAACTACAAACCCATTTTTCAACAAAGTTTGTTCCTCACGTTCGTTTAGGACTTAGAGGTAATTGAAGGCAACCTTTGAGCTTTTTAATCACATAATACCCAGCATTTTCAGCATAACTGAAAAAGAGACACTTCTTATTAAATGTTCTTATTCTAGAGAGGACCTTTATTAAAACTGTCTCTACCTTCTCTTTTTTAACTAAAGTAAAAGGGATGTAATGCAGATATTTTGAAAGAGATCTCAGAGAATTTTATACTACTATAATCTTACTAGAAGTATTGTTTTAATCCCTTTACTGCCTACCTGTCTTTATTTTCAATCACCTCTCATTCTCCCTTCTCATTCTTGAATAAGATATCTAAATGGTAGCCTCTTATTCACACTGACTCCAGTTACTTCTTGGTAACAGGTGCAATTTCTGTGAGAGAATATCACAGAATAACAATTTTCTTCTTTTATTCTTGTACTGCAGAGAATTACCCAATTGCTTTTCCTGTTGAATGAAAATCCTGAAATGGACTGTTTCTGTGGCAGTCAAAATTATTCTTGGTAAAAACAGCAGTCTTCAAACTTAGCACAGTAGGATCAGCAGCACCTCATTTTCAGAAAAGGTTAGATATTATGATATAAATTGCTGATATATTGAAAGACTGAAGCTGACTTGAAAACAAGATCAGGAAATAAAATGGTTCTACTTTGGAAATAAACCATAGCACTGGATATATGTTGTTGATGATGACTGTATGATGTGAAGATGTTTCTAGCTTATTTCTTCTAGGTCTCTTTTTTTTTTTCTTATTTTTGTAATTTTTTTGTACATATGTAGGTCTACCAAAGTTACACCAGTGCATCTGCTGACTGATCTTTTACTTTGCGTCATCAGCAAAGATTTATGAAGGGGAAATCATACTTGACCAACCTGATATCCTTCTGTGATGAGATGACTGGCGTGGTGAATAAGGGGGCAGCAGCGGATGTTGTTTGTCTTGCCTTTAGTGGGCCTTTTGACACTGACTCCTGTAAGAGAGACATTGACAAACTGATGAAGTATGGTCTCGAAATATGGGTAGTGTGGTGGACTGAAGACGGGTTGAACTGGCAGG
This sequence comes from Psittacus erithacus, assembly GCA_009867235.2. NCBI lineage: Eukaryota > Metazoa > Chordata > Aves > Psittaciformes > Psittacidae > Psittacus > Psittacus erithacus. The sequence goes on from WYDI02040934.1 coordinate 22,187, forward strand.
CTCAGAAGGTTGTGATCAGCTGTAAAAAGTCCAACTGGAGACCAGTACTTGAGAGGTCAATGCTTTGGCCAGTACTGTTTGACATCCACATTAATGATCCCAGGTGTATGAACTTTCAGTATAGTGAAGGCAAACCTTGTTCATAAAGTTCATGAACCCTAAATCACTGTACTTGATAGCTAATAGCTTGTGCCCACTCTCTAGGCTTTAGTGTTTACCTATAAGGGGGGCTTAGACAGAAAGACATAAATGGTTACCTACACATACGTAAATCTTGAGCTGAATCCCACTTATGGAGATAATATCTCATAAGTTATAACTTTATATTAACAAAAATCCAAATAGGATGAGGATTTAAATGTTGTAATCTCTTCTCCCTGAGACAGAATTATGAAAAAGTAATTTACTTTATATTCAATGATATAATCAAGACAGAATTGTACATTGGTATTTGTAGGTAGGTCATGTTAATGTTCATGGCTGTGAATATTAGTGGTGTCTCTTTCAATTCTTGACATTCAGAATTGGGGTTCCTTCAGGACTGCCTTACAGCTGTGGTTTATCTAAAGTGTGTGAGGTCTCATTTTGGTCAGTGCTGTCATGGTTTAAGCCCATTTGGCAACTAAGTAAAGCTCAGCTGCTCATTCACTCCCCTCCAGGTGGGATGAGGAGGAGGCTGGGAAGAAGGTAAAACCCATGGGTTGAGATAAGAACAGCTCAATAATTGAAATAAGTAAAATACAATAATAATGGAAATATTAACAACAGCAATAATTATACTAGCAATAGAGAGCAACAAAAAAAGGAGAAATAAAATTTCAGAAAACACAAGCAATGTACAATACAATTGCTCAGCACCTAATGACTGCTGACCAGACCATCCCCAAGCAGCAAAAGAGTGGCTCCCTGCCAATTCCCTCCAGTTTGTATACTGAGCATGATTCTAAGGTATGGCATACCCCTTTGGCCAGTTCAGGTCAGCTGTCAGCTGTGCTCCCTCACAGCTTCTTGTGCCTCTCCTCACTGGCAGAGCATGAGAGACTGAAAAGTCCTTGATTACAAGAAGTACTACTTAGCGGCAACTAAAACATCACTGTCACCAACGTTATCCTCCCACAGAAGCCAAAAGGTAGTATTGTACCAGCTACTAGGAAGAAAATTAACTCTATCCCAGCTGAAATCAGGACAGGATCCACCCACTCTTCCACACCACTTACGTCATGCTCATATCCCACGCTTTCAAATATGCCACCACCTTCTCTCTCTCTTTCCCCTTCTTCTCACCTCCTGCCGCTCCCCCTTTATTGTCAGTGAATTCTGGTCTCACCCTAAGTTCCCTAAGTTCTTCTTCTCCCCACCCCCCCCACCCTGGAAAATTACTTGTTTATACCTTCTTTTTCACTATATGTTTATTATGTCTTCTGCTTATGAGATAGAGCATGAATACCTTTACCACATCTAGTCCCTGTCTACCATCAGGTTGCATTTATTTTTACTTTGTTTCTTGTCCTGTCCCAGGGTGCACCCCTATGGTACTCACTGTTACTTTAAATTTTGCCTATGTCAGAATCATCCACGTTCCTTGAGCACTATTCTGGATTTTCTTTTATTCATCTCCACTGTATTTCATTTGGCATTATTGTCCAGGAAGATCACCATGTGTTCTCTCTGATATTTTTTCTCAATGTGTATTGTATGAGAAGTTAGTTAGCACAGGCTCCTGCAATGAAAATGTGCAAAACTGTCAGTTTAAAACCTTCTGTTGTTCATTTGGACTTGCACATTGTGGGAGGCACTTGGGGGCTGGTTTGTTGATGCCTAAAAAAAGATGTGCCTTTTACAAATGAGAACACTGCTACATGACAACACTTTGAAAGATTCAAATGAAGACTGAGTACTTATATTTTTATCATGAAATGTCTACAAGAAATCAGCAGTACCCATGCCACCCTGCTGGGCTGACCTTATTCAGTTTACCCCAGACTGAAATTGCAATTTCTTGTCCTTCCCTGGGCTTCTGTGTTGATAAAAGTAATGTGTGTTAATGAATTTGCAGTGAAAAAAATCTTCCATATGCTTAAAAAAAAAGTAGCAAGAACTAATCACTGATGTTCAGCTGGGAGAGACTGCAATAACGACAAGGATGCTGTCCAACTTTCAAAACCTGCAGCCTCTGACAGTCAAAAATGAGAGAATACCCACAGCCTGGTTTGTTAAGCATACTGAAAGAAGCAACGTACCCCTAGAGCAAATTCTGCTTTTCTCTCCCTCATTTTCCCCCAGACATACTGGTTTGCTGGTGAAATTATACAGTCAGTGCTGGCAAAGGCTGAGTAGGATTTATTTCAAGAGGGTTATGCTTCAAACTGCTTTTTTCTCCTGTACCTTTGGAAGGTCAGAACACCTCTTGGCCACTCTTACTATTAGTCTTTTGTTTCTAACTCAGGTTTGCAGCTCTGCCTTATGAAGTCATTGTAGAAGCTGAAACATGGCCAAGTTTTCCAACTAGGCAATATTTTCCCAAGCTATTTTGCCTTCACTTCCACGTGCAACATGGTACTGAAATTTCTTGACATTCAGCTCCTCTAAAGTGAGAGGTCAAAGCATTAGTTTATATGATTAAAGGATAATGCCCATAAACAAAAGGACCCCTGGGGACCAGAGGAACTGTGGCAGGTTGAGGGACTCCAAGAAACTAATCATGTGTAGTAAAGTACCTTGACCTGGCATTTCAGGACCATCCATGGGGAGCTATCAGACCCTAGACCTCGTGGGAACCCCACTGGGAAAAGTCAGCCCAAGAAACTGCCTCCTATGAATGTCTTGCAAACTAAAAGGTGTTGCTGCCTACAGGGTACAGGAACTTTTGTGGGATGCAGGGGGAACAGGGATTGTGTAAAATTAATTATCAGATGTTTTAGAGGGAATTTTGAGACTGTATGGCACTCATCATGGGATGTTTAGTGAACGGAAAAAGGCAAGTGTTGAGGAATGGCTTGATGCGAAAGGGCATGGCTCTCTGGAGCAGTTGTACAAGCAGACTAAATGCTAGGCCGCACTAGGCCGTGTTTGAAAATGCA
>WYDI02040941.1:0-49081 GCA_009867235.2 Psittacus erithacus
ATTTTATCATATTTATATACAATATGTAAACAATCTGTTATGTTTATTATATTTATTATTGCATTTTAATATTTATAAAATATTTTATTATTTATTGCTCTTTACAACAGCAATAAATAATAAAATAAATACCCAACAGCATGGACACCTAACAGGACAGAACCATTTAAAACAGAAAAACTTAAATCTTCATAAAACTGTGTGTGTTCTGATGAAAGCAACCAGAAGAACTCATTAACTATTCTCAGAAATCACAGTTCACACACACTTAAAAATACCAGCAAAACAAAGTTTGGAAACTATAAAGTATTAACAAATAGCTTTTAATTAGCCTGAGCACAGCAGCACGTTAAACCCTCCCCCCATTTCACTTACCCCATTCCCAAGACAGCTGAAGTGGCAAACACACTACGTTACATGAACACAGGCCATGTTCTGCTGAGCAACTCTCTCAGCACAACTGTATCAAGCAGGACAACAGACTCAGGTACCATTATCACCTTGATACGCATCGGTATACAGCTGAACACTTCAATCCAGGCATGTACAAGTGACTTGCAACTACTTCTCTTTCCATAATTTTTTATGGTGTCCACTAATTATACCCCACAGCAACTACGTAATTCCAGCTTTTTATGCAGTAATCCAGAACAGTATTCTATAAAGACTATGCTGTAGGATTCCCTTAGAAGCACTCCAGGATGTAGCTGCCATAACAGCATACTTGTTCCTGGAGAAACCTGTCACTGCAGTCCCTTTGTCTCATGCTTGCCTTGGGTTTTCCACATGCTAGGTTGGAGCACAGCTCTCTGACCAGCATCCTCAGCACTTCACTTCAAAAACAGCAGCAGCACTCAGTGCAGATTCAGAAAAGCAGAAAGATACAACACAGCTCCAAACCACTCGCAGTGGCAGAGGTTCCTCATCTTCCCCAGCTCACCCTTCCCAACCACATCACTCCTCTTACCTCTTTGTTAGCTCAAAACTACATAGAAGTCCAAAGCAGCTCAACTTCCTCTCTGAGACTTCCTGATGCAATGCAGACTCCAGTCACTCCCTTTTCAAAGCCAGGCAGTTTCCTCAAAAGCCTTCAGGTAGCAGTCTTTGACTCATGCTTAGACCCAGCAGAAGTATGAGTAGCAACAAGAAGCCAGTAAAGCCCTAGAGAAACCATCTGTTCTGCTATAAACACCCTTAGATTGCTTACTCAATCTGTTAATGGCACATCTTCATCAGTTTTATATATTTAAAGTTTTTAAAGCAGGTTGTTTCCTGGCCCTGCAAATTCTCCCTCAGCCCTGTTAGCCACCTGGACCCAGCTGAGAGAAGTTGTAAAGTTATTAGAGCTAATGGCTCCATGCACACCACCTGGGCTGGGGCACTGCCTCAGCACATGCTTGCTGTCCACACCAGTGAGAGCCTCTTTTGTCAATGCATTGGTCACATTGCAACACATACTACAGCATATACGTATTATCTCACCTCAGTGACATATTCCAACGTAGTAAATCTCTCATGTGCCCCAGGCCATGTTTTCCCCACACTATAGGGGACCTTGTAGGCTATTTTCTTCCAATTCTTTATGGCACATGCTCCAAATCAGTACGGAGTTACCAGAAATCAAAGTGTAGGCATGATAGACTGCCAAGATAAAACATCAGCAGTTTTCCTGGTTTTCTTCTCCCAAGAAATCATCCATCCCCCACATAACCCAACCGTGTTTTCTCAGTATACTTGCTCTTCGTTATTTAGTTTCTCACTAGCTGCTCGAAGTCCCACCACCTGGCAGCCTCTAATAAAGACCTGCAACTCCTCCATAATTCCATCCCCAACAGAAGCAGTAGGTGCTGTGCCATTCCCTTTCCATACTGCCATTTCATCTTCCTGTCTTTGTACCACTGCTGGGGACTTCACCTTTGAGACTCTGGCTTGAGCCTGTTATTGCTGGGTGCTATGTTATGACTCCAAGCAGCGACCAGTTAGACTCCAGATGCAGTTGAGCAGATTTCTCTCTCCTTTGCTCTTGGTGAACACTGACCAGTGCCCAGAGGAGGTAGTGCCTTCCACATGCTCCTAAGATTTGGCTGAGCCTCTTCAAGAAATTGATTGTTGCAATTTAAAGTATAAAACCACAACATTTCTTAGCCTCAAAAAGGAAGTTACTGTTCACCCTGCAAGGGGAAAACTCTATTTGAATCATCTTTCACTTCACAATCCACAGATCACAATGTCTCCGTAACATTAATTACAGGATTTAGTGCAGAATTAAATTTATGTAAATAAAAGTAATTATAATAATTATTGCTACTGTGGTGCAATTATATTACTAATTGTGCCCTGACTTGCATTTCTGGTATCAGCTATGTCTTTATACACTTCACCACCACCACCCTCAGAAGGAAAAAAACCAAGTTCCTCCCTCACACACACAGAGCAGTTCATCACCTACCAGCAATCTAAACAAACCATCCTGTTCTGACCTGCTAGTACTGATTTACTAATCTTGTTAGGTTTAATTGTTCAGGAGACAAATACAGTAGATATAGCAAAGGGAAAAGCAGTATTTGTGTCTAATGGAGTGCCTTCTGTTATGTAGTTATGGATTAAATTTCCTATTTAGGACCGGTATTTTCAAGTTTCTCATAAACTGCAAACTGGGATGCAGTTTGACTTTGAAGACCCAAAAGAATAATGTTTCTGAAACACAGTATATTTCCTGAACCCTCTAAGCTGAGAACTCTGCAGGTATTTCTCACCTACACAGAATAAGCAATTACTAGACAAATGTGGTTTCAGCTCCAATTGTTGCTCTATAGCTATGTTGGTACCTATGTTTGTGTCTAAATCACAAGGCAAGAATGCTCTGGAAAGTAAACCACAGTTCAAGGTATGCCAGTTGCCTAAAGCAAACAGTTACGAATCTACCCTTGCTGCCAAGCCACTTTGCTTCCAGTGGATATTAGAGGGGACACAAGATAAGAAGGTGCAAGAAGAATGTTACTTACCTGGGTCTTATGTCAATACAGTGTCAAGATGTATCTGGACACCTATCCAATTATCAGCTAAGAATTATTCCAGTTCCACTGGTGAGACCTCCCTTATAAATAGACTGACACCTCTCGTGCTTTACTCCATATGTTTTCTCCTCAGCGTGGCTTAGTAGACTAGCAAATAAAACTGCAGCTAAGTGAAGCTCTAACCCAGCAAGTGATTAAAAAGTCTAGAAGAACTGAAGAAGAATATGTAGAGAATACGTTGAACCAGTATTATGCTATGGTACTGGAAGCATCAAAGTTTATATTTTTTCAGATAAGATGCAAAATGCAGGTTTCTACTTGCTGGGACCATTGTTAGCCTTTCAAAAGTTAGGAGGTTTACTCTCAGTGAACAAGCAAAAGTTCCTCATGTCATCCTTTTTCACTGTTTTGTACAACTGTTTCAAACTGTCTTGTAGCTGCATTGTACACATTCTACTCTAAAAAGAAAAACAAAAAAAACCCATGATGAATATGCTAAACTGAAGAGTAAAGATGCTGGACTAAAGGCAGCTTTTGTATCAACATGTAAGAATACAATTACGATAGAAGGAGTTTGTAGTGCATTAAGCTCCCGTACTATATAAACTTAAGACAGAAAATCCTGTGCCTGACACTTACTATACAAATAAATAATACTATCGCTTCATGGAGATATAACATCCCTATGTGACAAAGGGTTACTGTCATTTCATGACCTCATACAGCTTTATTAGGGCTGACTGCCTTATCAATATGGCTGTCCCTCCTGCATACACTACTTACAAACATATACCACTCTTTATCTGAGCTAGTACAGATGTCTCTCAACACAACCCTTCATTACGCAGCATAGACATACCCATTCAACATGTCAAGCAGTTATACACAGTACAAGGCCAACAGTACCACATTGGTTTCTAAGTTCACAAAACAATTTGGGCAGAAGACGTCTTCAAAGACATGAAATATGCTGAGTATAGTCATAGTTAGAAATCAGCTCTATGCCTCTTGCATACCCAAAGCTCCCCCTGAAGTACAGAAGAAATTTGCTACAAGTACTTCAGTGACAGTGAACAAGGCCCTTTGTTGTTATCAATGAAAGTCATTCACTTGAGCTGCTAAGTGATTTTTCGTTATGGTACGGCAAGCAACCACGGATTTAGCTATGACTGGAAGAGAATAAAAATGCAAAAAATAAAGAAGTAATTTTTATGGACTGATTTTTTAAAAAACAAACAAGAGTCAGGGAATATTGTGTACCACATCTAATTACCTATCAATTCAGCAGAAGCTGTAGCTTTGATTCCACAAATATACTGATGCTGTGAAAAATCACAAAATCTCTGCTGAATGGGGGACAATTTCTCTGTTGGCACAGAGAACCATGCTTTTTCATCCAAGAACATTAATCATAATAGAATTCTTATTTTTTTTGCACTTGGTCTGCTGTTTGTAACAGGAAATTTCCAACAAATCACGCCATAACTTACTTCTAATGACCACTTATCTATTGCAAATCACTACATCTTTACAGCCAAAGGGGGACTGGTACTACCTTACTAATAGCTTATTAAAATGGTCAGGATCTTCCCGTAGACTATAAGAAGTACATAAGAAAATTAGAGACAAAGAGAGACGCTAAAAGTTCTGGGATAAACTTTACAAGATCTAATTAATTTCAGTGGATGAAAACCTGTGAAATAACTTGCATCACACACAAGCATGGTTCTTGCAAAGATACCTTGGAAAAGTTTTCATTACAATTGAGTCAGCTTAGTGTAAGTCATTGCAAGACAAAAAAAAATACTTAGCAATAATTTGTTTGTCTTACAGAAACAATTTGGAAATTATTTACCTTTCTCTAGGCAGTCTTTTGTTGCTGGATTTACTGTGAGACAAAAACTCCATTAGTTTTCACCCATGAATTGGAAAAGTGGATTTTAGTGCAGTTCTGTATCCTTTAGGCCAATGACATCAAAGCCATTTGGTATTCTCTAACTAAATAAATAATGCTTAACTCACATAATCTCGTTTCATGTTTCTTCTGATTAGATTGGTTTTCTCACTCTTCAGCACTAGGGGAATGCCACTGTGTGTGTTTTCTTCTCAAGAACCAGCCTAACCAGAGATGACTGCTGCTGTCTCTCCAACTGACTAACACTAACTGAATATGAATAAATTTTCTTCTGATCTTTGATTATTTCTACCACAACTGTTCCACATAATAAAATATCTGGTATAATAATTAAATGCTTTTATTGAACTGGATAACTATTATTATTTTCTTTTTAATAAATCAGGCATTGCCAAGATCAATTCCACGAAACACCATATGGCTAATTTCAGCAACTTTGTAGGTCCAACTGTATTTTCTTAACAAATAAAATCATGATGGGCTCTCCTCTTCATCACTTCGTAAGATTGTAAAACAGCAATTTGGAATAGGATATATGTAGCTGCTATCAGGAGATATTTGCTCTGAATGAAGAAGTAAAGCCATGATAAAACTGAGATAGCAGAATTCAGGTGGTCAGATTTTGGAGGAGCAGTATGGTTTTGATCTCAGGCAAGAGCCATTCATAAATGTTATATTTTTGCACGTATTCCCGGTCTGGATTTTACTGCCAGAGAAAAGTATCTTTTTCTCCATTAAACTGAACCACATTCATGCATGCGTTGCTCACAGTGTCATAAACAACAACTGTACATACACAAAAGCTACAGAAAAAGATTGTAAGCGATATTTTTTCAGAAGAGGGCAATAAAAAAACAAGGAGAGCTCCTGATGATACTATCTTTTGGGATGTCATCAATCTTCTGAAGTGGTCTAAAGGGTAGCTAACAAATAAAGACGGAAGGCTGATATTCTACTTTTAGCTCTTGTTTATTACTGCCTTCTGGATACGTTTTTTACTTATCTGTAAAAGCTATGCTATTCACTCAGACCCCTTTTTACAGGACAATTTGAGATCTAGATTTGAAATAAGCACACGAGAACTACACAGTTCAACCTGAAGTCAATGCAATAAATTAACATGCATTCGATTTCATAGCAACAATTGCAATAGAAATACTTTACATTCAAAACTCATGGAAGAATCCAAGTAAACACAGGAACACAGGCAGTACATCAGTGAGGGTGGGTTGTTTTTTCAACATTAAGTAAATATAATGACCTTTTCCACTAACACAAGCTAAGATTGCAAGTTAAAAGATGGAGCAAGATGGCTAGTAATCAGTAGGAAATTAACTATCCAAGGAGGTAGTCAAGGTAAGGAAAAAGAGTATTGGACAAGAAGTAAACAGGATAAAATAATTGAAAGGCTTTTCTCATCTGTGTAAGACTTTCAGACACAAAAGCTTTGTTCATGGTTCAGAGAAACAAAACAGGAATTAGAAGTTCAGAGAAAATGTCTTCCAAATTCTTTGATCTGGAGTTTGGCCTAAAGAAGCAGTTCTCCAAGAGTTTTATTAAGCAGCTTGATAAGAAAACAAGCATTTTTCTAATGAATCAGTTTTACTTTATATTCTTTCCTTGCTCATGGCCTGGATAAAGAGTTATTTCTTAGAGCACTTTCATTATCATTAATTTCATCAGCACAGCACTCAGCAGTGCTCTTAATGTGTTTTTAGACACATTCTCTTGATTTTCTTGCACGGAACAGATACACCAAAAAAAAAGGCCCCTCCCAAAATATGCTAACCCACCAGCCTCCTTAATTTCTAGAGGAAGGGGAAAGAGCAGGTGGAATATTGAGCACTATGCATCCTGCCACGTCATTATCACAGATACTATTACTTACCTGCATCAATGATTCTCCCAAAGTCTTCTGGCACAATACAAAGACTGCAAATGACAATCACAAGATAGAACTCCTTTTTGAGTGTGGTGCAGACATCCAGGTCCCTATTTGGATACTGTAGTTGCCAATAACTGCTTTTTTTATTTTGTCTTCTATCTTGAAGAATGTAACAATCCTTACTTGAAGTTTTTTCTCATTAGAGTTAAGAGTGCTATCTTTCTAAAGGAAATCAAATATGGGTCCTATGAATATTTCATAATGCTTTCACCCAGATCAGCAGTTAATAGCTACGTTATGGAGAATTACATTACCTCCTAAATTTACCTGTTATCAATAAATTCAAACTACATCTCTCCTGCAGTTCACTTCCTATGCCATTCAGTATCTCAAATTTTTACCTCAAACCTTTCATGGTGTAGCACTTAACTTTAAAAAGGAACAAGATAGAGAAATTGTGGATGGTTTTCTTGATTAGAAGAAAGTGTGATCATAATAAGGACTACAAAACATGCAAGTATATCCTTCTTCAAAAGCCAAGTAAAAAAGTAAGAACAACTCACAATTTATCAGGTATGAAAGAAATGTAGTAGGGATTAAGCCCTAAAAATACCCTGTAACCTTATCTTTGACAACTGCATTATATCTACTGCTAGCGGACTTGTGGCTTTCTGTCTAGTTTTCATTTTAGCAACCTTTGTCAGGTTTTCACACCTGTACCATTTGAATCGAACTACAAGACAAGGAGAAGAGTTTCTTGTCAAATCTTAGAAAGAGAACCTGTACATCAAGTATTTTAAGTGCAGATAAGCAGCTACAGCATTCCTGGAAACCTTAGGATATTATACTAAGATAGAAGTCAAGAGCTACAATGTGCATTTGGTGCACAGGCATAGATGAAATGGTTTGCTGGCACTTAGCAATTCATTCAGAGTAACTGCCTGCAGAAGAATAATCCAAATTAGTGCCCTTTCCATAAGTATTTTTGATTTCTGAAATAAAACATGCATTTATAGAGATACTTTCATCTATCTTATTTTTCTTTAGTCAAACTTCCATCGATGAATCCTGAGCAATTTTGATCTTTTTGGAAACGGACTTACAGAATCTGTGCTTTTTAAACCTTTCATATAGACTGGAAGCTCAAACACCTGAAGGTGCTGCAACATCCTCAGGGAATCAACTACAGCTGACTATCTCCCATAACTATACAGAGAACAGTGAGACTCTGTGTCTTCTGTTATATATTGTTGTTCTTACAACATTTCTCACTTGAGAAAAAAGAAAAATAATCCCAAAAACAGTTTAAGTTTCAAGGGATCTGAAAGATTTCTTGAATTCTACCGCTTAGCATTTTTGTCTAGAGTTAAAGGAAGTGTGTTCAATCCATGTTCTACATTTTGCAACAAGTTACGTGTTCATAGAAGTTAAAATATGGCTTAACACTGTTTGCCTCCATAAACGGCTTGATTAGAACTGTGTGGAGTAGAAAAATAGTCATCTAAGACCTGTTACAGGTAAAACCAGTGGTTTCTTAAAAAATTACAGATTGCAATACAGAAATTAGCACACACAACTGATTCTCTATGTGTATCAAATAAAAGATGTTTCCACTGCCATCATTAGCATAACTGAATGTAATTCATGCATGTTCATGGCATCTTTGAACTATGTAGATCAGGTTTTGTAGCTCTTTTAACTAAGGCAACACAAAGCTTCAGGCAGGCTACAAAACTTGATGGAGCAGCAGGGCCAACACCTGAACATACAGAAGATCACAATGAGTTCCAGGCTGCTATTAGAATGGGGCTTATATTTAATTTTGCTAGTTATGGTTGAGACCAAATTTTTAGTTTAATAGTTTAAATCCTTATTCAGTGAAGAACCCATAAAATGTCAAAAGAAATAACCCTAAACTTTAAGTACCACTTCAATTTTTCAATACATTTTTCTGAAATTATATATAGTACTTATGTTTCACATATTTGACAGGTTTCCCCATAGACCTTCTTCAAGGGACCTAGGGCTTATCCTTTGTCCATGTTGTTGCTCTGTACATTTTTGGCTCCAAAATAAATTGTTCCTCCTTCTTTAGTGCCTGCTATAGGTGTGGTGGTTTGTGGTGGTGTTTTTTTCCCCCCACTTCAAGTGAAATTTACTAAAGTGTGTCTTGGGTCATGAAACACATCATGAAAAAAACCGGAAGCTTTACAACAGTGATCTACTAATAGCAGTATTCTATGACAGTATTGCTAACACAGAATATCTTCCCAAGTGTATCTTAGGTAATGCCTAAATTAGATGTCAGATAATTTCCTCTAAGGAAATAACAAATACAAAAGCATATAAGAGGCCTCTGAAATTACATTATATAGAGAATTTGCACAAAAGTTGAAAAGAAGGCTGAAGAGATGGCAGAATGTAAGATTAACTGTGTTACAGATGATATTAACGTGAAAAGTAATATGAAAACCTTTCAACTATCTCCAAACTTTTACAGAGTAACTTACTGCAGTCTTATTTGTCACAAACCAACAATTATTTTGAGTGTTTGCCCTTGCTTCTTCTTCTTTAGATGTATCAGCAAAAACTAGGAAATCACTGGCAGTCCTAGAATTGGAATAGATCTGTTGTATATGTTCTGGACAAACATAATAACAAAATTGTACAGACAAACCAGCTTGAGAGAAATCAAAAAGCTTTCTTACCTACTAAATATTCCACTAGCAGAAAAGGCAATTTGGTTTGTGACTAGCACACTACCCTGAAAAATCATACTTGGTTCCATCTCTAGTCTGCTCTGTGATCTAAAAGTAGGTTATTTTCAATGACTCCTTGTGTCTCAGTTTTTTCCTCCTTAGGGAGATAACAAAAGTCAAGTCTCCCTTGCAAATGTTTGGATTTAAAGGTAAAAAGTATCAGGCAGGCATATTATCATCAAATTACTTTTAAAAGTCAATGAACAGTCATAGTTACATTCTTATTATCTACAAGAGTAGCATTTACAAACAGCTTATAACAAAGGAATCTAACAAAAGAAAGAGTTAAAGGAAAGAATGTGGAGTGGCTGGAAGTTTCAGTGAAACTTTCTTCAGTGAAGAAGTTTCTTCTTCACTGAAACTTAGAAGGCATAAAGTGACTAACAAATGCTTTTTCCATACAGCAAGTATCAGACTACTACAATTACAGTTAGCATTACAGCATATTCAAAAATAAGTATCGGTTACTACTCCTGTACAGTTTAACTTAAAGCTTTATAAACCAGACACCTGGAGAAGTTATTTTTTCTAATGTAATTACAGATGATATTCAAACAAAATATTAAAATAAGTCTTTTACCCAGTAGAAAATATATTTTAATACTGAAATAGAAATAAAAGATTTATCCCTTCCTACTGCTAGGAAATACATCAAGAAACAACAGTATCTTCTCTGAAGTTGTAAAACTTGCCTAAAAATCAGTGAAAAAAGTAACTTACAAGGGAATAATGGTACTTCCTTTAAAGCTTAGTGGTAACTGAAACGCAGTATATTTTTTTGTTAATTTCCTTGCACACATCTTACAACACCAGAGTAGCTGAATTGTTTATTTCAGAAAAACTCATACATATAAGCATGATTTTAGAAAGCTCACATGCAACAGATTGTGATCAGAGTTTGTATATTTCATTATCACTTACTTTCACCCAACTGCACACAAGGAAATTATTCAAATTACAAACAAGCTTACTGGAATGTTGATTTTAGCAAGTTTTTTTCTAAATTTCACTTTGTAAAATTAACACTTGATCTCTAAAAATTTTAATCTAAAATACTCATTTTTACAGGGATATTTGTGGAACTTCAGTATAAAACAGTTTTTATAAAATACAAAATGCTTGAACATTTTTTAAAAATACTCAATATTTCTAAAACATTATGGAGTTGATAAATTGTCATAAATTTAATACAGGTTCCCTCTAATTCAGAAAAGTGGTTCTCAAAATAAATCAACAATTCCCTAGTGCACTTATAAAGAGAAGAGATCAAAAGCAGTAACTGGTATCTTTCCTTCCAGTGTTAATTAGTAATTAAAAATCTTAGCTTCATTAGTACCTACTCTGAAAGAGTTTGATTTTTTATAATTAATTTTTTTTGGTGGGGAAAGGGGATGCTACACAGACAAATCCTACAAAAAAGAGTAATGAAAATTAACTAGTTTGAAACTGTTTGCCTTCATCACAGTTAAAAAAGGATATGAGACTCCCTTATTTTCTTTTAAATAAGCATCTTCCCTGAAAGACCTCAGCTTTCATTTGGTCTTGAGTTGCAAGTATGGCATAATTCTACTGGCCAAGTAACATTCTTTCTCTGTGACAGTTCAGGTATGTCTGATAATTTTAAGTAGAAATACAAACATTAGAATCGGTTCTTTGGCATAGTACAGAAGTTGACAGCTTCTGCTATTTGGATTGACTGCAAGTCCTAAAGAAGAATTTCCCATATTTGGAACAAGGGGGACAGGACAGGACTTGTCACCATTTCAAAACCAAGTAGATTAAAAGAATGTCCCTTTATGTATTTCAAGTGTCTTCCATTTGTAATTTACTTGATGTCATCAGTACCGCTTCCATTTTCGCTTGCATTATCACAGCTCAATATTTCCTGCATACAAGGTAATCATCAGTATAGCCGTAAACCCTGTTAGTAAACCAGCATTCTGAATAAGGAAGAATGTCAGATCCATCTTTCTTCCTGTCACTTTCTCTCGCAGCATATCATTCATCTCTGGGAACTGAAAAAACGGATATTTTTAGGTAAGTATTGCCACCTCGTGGTAGCGTGCATAACTGAAGGCATTAAGAACTGAACCATATTGTTATTTAGGGCTGAATATTACGACTAACAGAGGATGAAAGCAGTCACAGGACCGGGTCACCCTAATTACCCTGAAAAAACATTTCACCAAGGATGTTGAAATGAAATGGTGTTTTGTTCTTCTCTGCTGTGATTTCACCTGGTTTTCTCTCATGCAAATTTCCTCTTTTTAATTCCAGCAGTCTCCTAAGGTCCAGTTGTTGGTCCATATGCTGCTAGAAGCAGCTGCCCTCATATTGCTAAAAGCTGTGTTTCTTCCTCCGCTAATATAAACAGAGAAATCGGTTTTGGGGAAATGGAAGATTAGGATTCTTCTGCTTTATCTAGAAGCAAATGAAGTGAAGCTGAAAACAGAGACAACTTGAAATAAGAAACTTCAGAAATAAGAAATCTTAATGAAATAAGAAAACTTCAGAAATAAGAAATAAGAAATTTCTTCAGAAATAAGAAATTCGTTACAAATAGAAGGTCTGGTGGGCTGATGTAGTGGTAAAGCAAGGAAGAAAGAACAATGTTGTGAAACTGGTGGTAACACATGCAATATTACATTACAGTGCAATGAAGGGATTCCTCATTCCATAACATGCATTTTAATGGCAACATAATAGCAAAGGATGACTATTTGTTGTTAACAGCATAAAGAAAGATACTTCCTCTGAAAGCAAATGGAAGTGATGGCAGATTAGCATTGGTGATGAAGTCCCCTGTATGGGGTGATTTAAGGTATCTGTTTGCTGTAGGTAGTCAACTGCAGTAGATTTTGACAAACATACTCAAAAAACTCTGAACTCTTCTGTTGTGCTGAGAGTAATATAACCAGAACGCAATGAACACTGCATATTTCAGCGTTAGTTTAGAAACCTTCAGGCTAGGTGACTCAGAAGCTGTATCTTTCTTTGCTCTCACAAGGCAAAAGCAGCCACTGAAGATAACGCAATTCTTGAAGAACAGATTAAGGTTAGTGTGAAGTGACCAAACCTTCCCAGAAATCATTCCAAAGCTCTGTAATCCTCTTGCACAAGAGGCAACAAACCAGATCAGCTTCATGCCATACAGCAAGGCTCATTCTTGTACACACCTCAGTGTACACATTCTCACATGCCACAGCCTCACCACACAGTGATCTTACTGGCAGAAGTTGGACTATGCCAATACTGGAGGAAAAAAAAGATTAGCAGAAAGAAAAGAAGGAAGGAATGACATTCTAGTTAATCCTACCTGCTTCTGGACAAGCAAATCAGAAGTGCGTAAAAACCGTAACAGAAAGTGTAAAGCCAGATCTCTATATAGAGCACTTGAATACCCTATTTCAGACTTTTCAGGGGGAAGAAAGATTCAAAGAGGTAACTGATACAATCCAAAAACCTATAAAAAGAGAGAAAGATCAGGGCAGAGGGAAAGAGACAGAGAGAAACAGAGAACAGAACAGATACAAAGAAAAGAATGTTACCTACTTTGATGGATTTAATAACAAACTTCAGTTGAGCCACTCTCAATTTATGTCACAAGTTTTACATTGAGTGTGTTACTATTCATTAAATAGGAGTGAAACTAAATTAAAAGCTTTAGCAATTAAGGTACAGCCAATTTGTAAAACAAAATTTAAATTGTTCATTTAACTCTAACATTATTACTTATTAAATTCTATGTTATTACCTAAATTATAGTAGTACTTAATGAAATAGTCACTTTAACTATATGACAGTTCTTAAACACATATAGACCCAAACTGGGGTCCTAAATCTTTCCAAATTCAGGCCTCACCCTTGCAGTTCGATACTCAAATGGATTCTCTTGTGGCAGCTGTAAACACTTTTGCAGATACATCTGATCTTACAACACTGAATGAGGCATAATAAAACTTAAAATTCTTGAAAGATCGCTCTCATTTTGACATAATACATCATCATAACAGTAAATTTTGGAATGCTGCTGACAACTTGTGACTCGTTGAAATCTGATCTGAATCCTAGTACAATTTCTTTGGCTTAGATCTTTTTGCGCACTTTAAAAAATAAATGATAGACAGACTGTTTTGAATAGAGTTCAGCAAATTTCAGTTTGAACCAAGAAACTGGGGCTGGCACTGTTTAATTTAAACCAGAATAGAATTTAAGTCAGGTTTTTCACTTAAAGAACCCCAAAGCTCTCACTGTGGTTACACAACACCTTTCATTCAACCCAAAACTAAATACTTAGTTTCATTTCGTTTAACTTGGTTTAACTTGGTTTTTTTTTCTTTTCTTTCAAAAGATGGTTTAAATAGACAATTGAACCTTTTAAAAATAATAAAAAGAAATACTTTGCACCTCAAAATGCCAAAACAAAGTATTTCTACACTTTTTGATGAAACTGGCCCAAATTTATAAAAAGTTCATTTGTCTCTAAAATTCTGTTTCAGCAATAATCTGAACAGCCCTATTTGTGAAGTGAAAAGCTTTCATGTTTCATGAATAAGCATAACTATTTGTGTGCCTCTGTTGAGGATATAATTGATGATCTAGTGATGATGAGTAGATGACGCTAGTATGAGAGGGACAAATTAGTAAATGCTACTGGAGTCTTTGTTTTCTTACAGAAAAATAAATAAATGAAAATGAATCTCACCATATCTGCCAGAGAGATGTACAGGAACATTCCACCAGCTACGGCAAAGATGATGTTAGGAGCAAAGTTGTTGCCTACTAATATACCAAATGCCATCCCAATGTAACAGGAACATGCAGACATAAAATTGAAAAACAGAGCCTGCCGAGTACTCATTCCTGCATTAAGCAAGATGACAAAATCCCCTAAAAGAAAGAAAGAAAAAAATCTTCAGAAAATGATACTGTGATTATTTTCTCATTTCAAAGGAAGTCTCAAGACATGATCTATATACAAATTATGACCCCTGATGTTTTTCTTCATTCAAGTATATAATGAGAATTTCCCTTCAAAACTAAGGTAACTGAAATATTCAAAAGCAAGTAGCTGATGTACAGTTGAGCTAAGAGCATAGAAACACAGAACTACCTATAATGATTTCAGAAAAACAATGTATACAACAGCATATGTAGCATATATGAACAGACCAATTAATACCTCTCTAATATACCAGCTTCCACCCATCGGCACCTGGGACCTTCCTGTGCTAGATGTGTATTTTAGTGCTTTGGAATTTTCTGATGAATATTTTTTCCAATAATTTATCTAAACTTTCAATCAATGCCAAATTTTGACCAGCACAACCTCCAATAACAGTGATTTCCACAGCAAACAAAGTGTTGAATGAAGCTCCTTACCCAGTTCATGAGGAAACTCTTCACACAAGATGGCTATGGAGGTACTAAGCCCTTGAAACAGAGACAAAGTGAAAGAAGCACCAATAGCCAAACCATCTATGAAATTATGTACGGCATCACTCAGTGTTACCATCCAAGCAATGGTACCAATCTTTGACAGGGGACGCCCATTAAGACACTTGCATAAATTGGCTTGGGTGGGTTCTTCCTGGAAAAAAATAACACAAAAAAGCAACTACATAAAACACTAAATAAAGAAGGCAACCTTTCTGTCTTTAAATGAATGCTAAGTATAAAATAAAACACTACTGCATATGGAGACCAAAAGGCTTGGTCCAAGAAGAAAAAAAGCACAGGTAACAACAGCAGCAAATGTTTTCTGTTTCAACAAGTTAACACACAAGGCCAAATCACCCTTCTGACTACAAAGCTTTATCTAAATGCTCTTCAGCTAAGACAGAAAACAGTTCACACTACAGTGCTCTGAATGTTTCTCTGGAGTATCTGTCAGATTAAGAGAATGCCAAGCTCCTCACAGCCTCCTAAGCCGCCTTTACTAAGCATGCGTAGTCAGAAGGATCTTATCAGAGTGACTGACAGCATGTGTTTCCTATCTAAAACCCATTTCCTACTTGGCCCAGTTACATGCTGCCAGCACATCATGCTCTCAGACACACACTTAGCTGCCACAGTAACAGCCAGGTACATGTGAATATAGACACACATCCAGCTACTCCATAAACTTTATTTCTAATCTGCAGCAATGATAGTCATGCCCAGCTATTCGAATTAGTTTCTACAAAGTGCATGTTTAATAAGAACATGAACGGGTAATTCTGACTGTGCAAACGGAAGGCTCAGAGCATGAAAACAACAGGCTAATACAAACCTGCAATGCACATACATACCCAGAGATCTCAATAATTCCTCTCAACAGTGAAAATAATTTGTACATGCGGTGCCGTGTAGTAACAAAAAATATGACCCAGATAAAAGGAACTGCCATTTTAGTAGAAAGCACAAACTGACCTCCCTAAAAAATTCCTGATGATCCCTGTCGTGATTTAAGCCCAGCTGGTAACTCAGCACCACGCAGCCATTCACTCACCATCCCCCTTAGTATCTCCCTGCTCCTGGCACAATGGGGAGGAGAATTGAAAAAAATGGAAACCCCATGAGTTGAAATAAGAACAGTTCAATTATTTAAGTATAATATTAAACTTCTACTACTGCTACTACTAATAATAAGGGAAATAACAAGGGGAAAGAATATAAAACTAAAAGGGGAAAGGGAAAAAACCCAATAAGCACAAGTGATGCACAATGCAATTGCCCACCACCCACTGACTGATAACCAGCCTGACCTCAGCAGCTATCTGCCCTTCCCAGTGACTCCCCCCAGTTTAAATACAAGGCATGACATGCTGCGATATGGAATATTCCTTTGGCTAGTTTGGGTCAGGAGTCCTGTCTCTGCTCCTTCCTGAATTCTTGTGCCCCTCTTCACTTGCAGAGCATGAGAGACTGAAAATTCCTTGATGCAAAGTAAGCACTACTTAGCAACAACTAAAACACTGGTGGTATCAGCACTGTTCTCTGACTGAAGCCAAAACACAGCACAGCATCAGCTACTAGGAAGGAGAAAAAGTAACTGTTACAGCTGAAACCAGGACAATCCATCAGACTGCATTTTGAAAAGGTGTATTAGTAACTTCTATTACACATGAGAAAGAGAAGTAACTGGTGGGGTTTGTTCTATAAAAACCCTCAATTACCAAAAAAAATCCCACATGAAATGCCAAGCATCTCCATAAAATAAGTGGTTTTACAAAAAGTGTTTATTAGGATGAAAAAATGAAAACAGTGAGCAAATAATAGAAATGTGTAAAAACGCCACTTGTACGTACTTGTTTGTGTTTGTTCCCATCAAAGCACATTCGGGGTTGTGTTTTTTTTTTTTTGTAGAAACCATGTGGGTTTCTTTTTTTGTAGAAACCATGTGCATTGTGTGCCTACAGTTTTCTGTGGGCTGTAGGGGCATAACTGGCTTAGCCACAGAACCAAGTAAAAGAGCCATGTTCTGGTACCAGTTGCATAGCTGCCAATTCAGCATTGCATATGTATGACAAACATGAAGATCAGATCAGAAAGGCTTTTTTCTTGAACTAAATAATTTACAAATATATGTGCTGAATTTTCTATGTGTGTATGACAAAAATGAACACTGAGTAAGATGCTATTTAGAATTAACTTGAACTCATATTATGAATGAAACCAACTCTAGAAATGTGCTGAGGTTTGGGTTGTTTTATTTATGTAACTTTTTAAGTATTTGCAGTTCATTTAGGAGAACAGTATTGACTGAGTTCTAAAAATCCCTTTGTTGATCCAATCTTTCAAAATGCAGAAACAATTGGAATTTAAAAACTGGGAGTCAGTTACTGAGAAGCTTCTGTAATATATATAGGGCTCTCTGCTGTTTACTATGTATCTTTGAAGTATCATAATTCTTGCCTGCAATCTATTTCAGATAACATCTTGACTTCTATAAATTATATAAAGTACAATTACATTGTTTGTCTGGGTTTACATTCTGAACTTTAATAGCTTGTGTGTCAAATAGAAGTAGATGAATGACTAATGCATATGCTTAATGTTTAAGATCAGGCAGAATACTGACAAACGGACCCTACAAATACATAGGATTCCAAGGCAAAAACTAACAATGTCTGTCTGTGCTGGACTGTTCCTACTTTGTCATGGTAGTTTGGTAGTTTCATCACAGACAATATGCCAGCTAAAGAGCATTGTAATGCCCAACTGGACTATCAGGTCTGACTTTTATTAATTATTAGTGCAGTTCTGTATCATCTTGTATCTCCACAGTTTATGGTGAACCAAAGACATCCTTGGTACTTTTGCTCTTCTGAACACAATTTTTTCTTTAAAAGTAGTGTCAAATCCTTTGTTCCCAAATTTAAGAAATCATACAGAGACTCTCTTATTTTGTCCTAAGATATCTCATCAGATTACTATTGTTATTTCTAATGCACCTCTGACTCCCTCAGATATGAACGAGACATGTCCTTCTGTGTCCTCTGGCAGTACCCACAAGACCAAGAAGGAATGCTGACACTAGCCTCCAGGGCATAAATAAAGGCCACCATAAAGTTTTGTTATACAACTCTAACACTGTGCACTCAAGGATACAGACATTTCAGCAATTTGTCTCTGAAAAAAAATCTTCTTCAAAGGTTCTGTTGTCAAGCCATATCATTTTAATGCATAGTAGATAAAAATTTGGGGTAAGCACAAAAGACGTTTCCTAGGTTGCACTTACTACTGCAAGTGAAATCTGAAAGTATATGACTAATTAAACATTCAGATTTACTCTGGCAGTCAGTATGTTCTGGCATTGAGAGAGAGAATACGGCTGCATCCCCATGGCTGAAAACAATTAATACACTCTAGTACAATTGGACTTCAAAGTCACTCCTTAAAGCCTACGTGATGATTTCCAGCTATGTTGTGTTTGCCCTCTGTCATAAACTTTAGATTATAAGGACATATTAAAATTCTATTAGGTATGTGTTCACTTATGCCAAATGGTTCCTTCACAAATACCAAATGCCTGTAAACTTGAATGTGTACCCTACCCTCGTGGCACTGCTCTCTCTGCCCCAAAACCCCTCAGTCACATTGGCCCTCCCCTGCCTCCTAATGACTTTGATAGCTTACCTCCTCTGAACCTGCCTGGAGGAGGAAAAGTAATGATGGCTTTTTGTTGCTACCTCCAGTTATCACCAGGGGGGTTTCTGTCCAGCCTTGGCTCCACAGTGAATTTCACACTGTTACTTTTAGGAGGTTTTAATACAACATATTCTCTCCCTGACTTTGGAGAAATTGAGAGTAAGAAAAACTGGGAAGTATGATTTTTTTGCAAGAAGAATAAGCAGAGAAGAAGAACCTTTGTGGAATTTCAAATTCTTAAAGTTGATGTCAAAATAAAAGGAAATGTATGATCCACAAAGTACCTTGGGGTGACCTACAATACTTTATTTCATGAGCACTTCATCTAAACTAGTTGCTAGAAATAAATGCTATATGGTTACATTTTATTATGATAATATATGGTACGATTTTGTCATGTTTATGTTACACATAAGCAGATGGCTAGACAAAATGTAATAATGGAATAGATCCAGATAAAACTTCTGGTAAACAGAGCAGAAAAACACCACCCATACCACTGGAGATGACTGTCTCCATAGAGAGTGGGTTGTTTTATAAATCTACAAAATACAGTTTAGGGACACTCATAATACTAATTCCCACTTGGTGCCCATGAAATTTTAATCATTAATCATGTTTCTCCCAGTTTTTAAAATGCCCAGTATCCATCAGGCTTCATGATATTTCTACAGAAACGACAACTACAGTGTTGGTACTTTTAAACTGTGTGCATCAAATACTCTGGGAGCCTACAGGATCAATGCAAAACTCTCAGATTCTCTCCTGGCTGTTAGGGCCTGCCTCTGGCTTCTTCTCCTGCTCTTTACTGCTCCCCACAAATAACTTGCTGGCTACAGAACATGGGTGATAAACCAGAAATCAGTACTATGAAAAAATCTACCTACCATCAGAGAACTGTTTCTGTGTGGTTTTATTTTTTTAAATAAGGGACAGTACTGCTCCTCCCTAAACTGGAAAAGAGTAAAGAAGCACACCAACTTCCTTTCCCTGCTTCCATTTTCTTCTCAGACAGAAGGAAGTCATGTTTGTAGTATGAAAACAAACACAGAGAACTAAAAAGAACAAATCTGAAAGAATGAAACTTAAACCAGGAGGAATGGCTTCTGTCTCAACATATTAGCTCCATAAGTCCCACAGTATACTGGAGTAGCACAAGCTGTGTTCACAATATACTGCATGGAAGTTACATACTGTATTGGTTTTCCTCATTAATCATTGATTCAGAGGAATCAAGTTCTCACACATTTTTACATAGTCAGGAACACAATATGGATCATGAAACACTGAAACACACTATCACTTTCATACAGCAAAACAATAACACTCTTCTAAGCAAAACAATAACAACAAAATCAAAATTAACTGAATTATCTGATTAAATATATCTCTGTCCTACCCACCCTGACACTGATACTCATTAGTTTTTTTTGTTGGCTACAAATTGAATACATCATTCAGCTTTTGTAAGCTTGCCCAAAACTCCACACTTTTTTTTCACAGGGCTCAAGCAAGGTATAAATTATAAGTGTACAAAAATTTGACAAAAGTAATAAAAATTTGTATTAACGATCCCCTCAGATGTGCTTATAAAATTGGCAGAGATAAAACAAATAAATAGACACCATTTTCACACCTGTGCTGAGACCACACTGATGCTGTCAAAACCAAGATTCCCATTGCTCTCTATGACGGCTGAATTTGCATAACATGTCCCCCCATTGCTGGATGACAGTGTTTTGGGTGGGATAGTCTTCTCCTGAGAACGATTCTGTCCGCAGTTTTCAGAGTCATTATGGCCAGTCTAGGTGACAAATAAGTAAGTAGGTAGCTAATTAGAACAAAAGCAAAGTAACAAACATAAGAAAATTGAGACAAAAAAGAAAAAGTGGGGGGCATCATATTCATGCTGGTTTGCTTGGTTTGCTTTCAACACCAAGCAAATGTTTAAATGGGCAGCAGTAAGCATTTAAATATTTAAATGAACTCCAAATGTATCTAAGTTCCTACTGTGTCTCTTACTTTCAGCTAATCAGAATACATGTGTGGATTTTTCATTTTTATACCATTATGCAGAACCTCCCAAGCTGAACACTTGACCATAAGTGACCAACATTTGCTAGCTATTCATGGCTGCTTGTCAAATAGACTTTTCAGCCTTTGTCAACCATTCCCCAAAATAAAGGGCAACAAATTCTTTCTTTTTTGGGGGGGGTGCAGTTATTAAGAAATGAGGGACAGTTAATCTTCAGAATCTTCAATACCAGCCAGTCTGGGAGGGACTGACTTCTCCTGCCAAAAGGGGAGCTCCAGGGGCAGACTCCATTCACTCCAGCTCTCATGTATTTCCACTTTTTTCTGATGTGTTTAGCTAGCACAGCAATGACTTGACAGTTGAGAGCAACTGGAGCATATGTCAGTGACAGCAGGCCACAGTCACATCTGGATATTCCCAGCTCTGCTTGTAACTCCCTCAAAAAAGTGAGATTGCTTCCCCTATACATATGGATTTTAAACAGTTATGTCAGAATACACAGTAAGGCTGAATTCCTCAGGTAAAATGGAAAAACACTTCATTAAACTATCAAGTACCTCAAAATATGACAGGTACTTAAAGCAAGGCTTGTTCAGTTAGTGACACATTTCATTACCTGGTTATAGATCTTCAATACTACTTTAAGAATCCTTTCCACAAAGAACAGAATATAGAATCCACCAAACACAGCAACTGCTTTCTCTATATAGTTATCTACTTTTGGGTCAAACCCAAATGCCTAGCAGTGAAGAAAAAAAAAATGCGAATTAACGTGTAATCTTAGTACATTTACAGAAAAACAAACGCCACACACACGGAGATACTCTGCTAAAATACAGCCTATCTCTTCAGTGACCATAAGTTTCCATGGGACTGCAATTATGAAAGGTCCTGATCTTTTTAGATTTTTTTTCTTTAACTTGGATTAAATGTTAACAGTGTTTGAATTCAGTAGAACTTTAAATGCAGAACATAGTAGTAAAATGCAAGACGAGGAGAGTCCAACCTGTAGCAAATTAAGAGTCACTAGAATTTTATCTAACACATTTCTCTTTCTGCCTAGAGGCAGAATAGTCCTTGGTCTTTCCCACAGTACAACTAGACATAGGTCGTGATGGCTTTGCTCACCCAGCCAGAAAGAGACAGTATTGAACCCCACCAACAACTAGACTGCAACCACACACAGAACCCCACAAATAGAACCCCATTCTGAAATTAATACCTTTATAGAAATTAGTATGGAAACCAAATGATTCCCCTTGCTTACCTCTGGAATGAGCTGGAAAATTGCATTAGAAAAGAGAGTACCAATGGCCAAGCCCACAAAGTAGGTTAAAACCTTGGGAAAATATGACTTCTTTAATAAGGGAGTTAAAATCAATCCCAGAAGTGATGCCAAGTTAATGATAGTCACAGCCAGGAACCCAAATCCCCAAACTGTGGACAAACAAGGAGAAATACATTTTAGTATAACATCCACTTCAGGCTGTTTGCAATTTTCTAACAGCTAAATTAACACGGAATTAGGAAGAAGAGTGGTTCCCTTGTTGAAATTGTACTTCACAAATGCATAGATACTTAAAACACATACCTGCAGAAAGGAAATAACTGGAAACACTGTCCAGGACTACCATATTAAAAATGGAAACTGTGCTAGTGTAAGATCTGGAACAGCCTATCTGCAGCTAGTATACATCAGGTCTCTCTACAGTCAGAAGAGTAAAAATTAAGGGTTAGGTCAATAGTCCAAGTAGCTATAGCATAGACAGAAGACAAAAACTCTTACTAGTCCCAGGGTTAGATCCAATTGTCATTTAAGGAACTCCAAGATACAAAGCCTGCTCTCTTGGCTGTACTAGATCCAAAACATCTTTCCTGATAAAGGATGACTCCTTCAAATCATCCTGAGGTGGTGACTTTCTGTTCCTAACACTCTTTAAAGTGCCTTCCGACCCAAAACATTCTATGAGCAATGTGAGTACGGCAAAAAGCTTTAAAGGTTGCAGTAAAGAGGTCTACAACACTGCCTCAAGTGATGCCACAGGACCACAAAGTTATGCACAAAGACAATGGGTTCATCCATAAAAATTAACTACAAATAACAGCCAAAGTTGACACAATGTTGGTTATATGAGAACAGTTTGACATAATCCAGAAAGTTGCGCCACTGTTTTACAGTATGTATGTGGAGAAGTTACCATAAATTCCTTTCTGCATTGCAGAAACTAACAGATCAGATTACGATCTGCAGCCTAACTTCCCTGCAACACAATTGGCAAACACACTAAGCTAGATTCCTTACCTGCAAGTGGGATGACTACTTTGCTTGCAAAGTGTCACAATCTTTATATGCAATGAATTTTATATTATGTCAAGAACAGAAAGCATCGGAAACACTTAAAGCATTTGCAAAAGGTAAATCATGCCAGTTCAAACATTCATTTGCTGTTGCTGAGAGACAGAGAAAGGGAAAAACACACAACTAGGTAAAGGTAGATTCACTAAGCTATACAGGAGATAAATTTCCATTGAAATAAATGCCAATTAAGCTTGTAAATATTTTTTTGAAGTTGAAGCTATAATAAACACACAGTCTCCCAAAGCCATCATGAGTCATACACCACTGTTTACCGTCTGGGATTACTATGGAAGCACAATTTTAAACTGAGTTAGAAAATAAAAACCCCATTTATCAGATATGAAGTGCATAGTGCACTTGCCTGAATTACTTCATCAGACACAGGAAATTAGAACAAGTTTCAAAACTTACAATTAAAAGACCCAGTACTAATTACTTTTTGCAACAAAAGAGGATAAATTTACAAATGGTGTGTGTATATTGGTGGATGATAAAAACAATGCAAGAATGGAGCTTAAAACCAAGCACAAAAAAAAATAGGTTGCTGCCAAATTGTGAGAGAAGTGTTCACAATACTGTAGTTTCACTAACAAATGGTCTAACTTTCATGCTGAAAGTTCAGAACAGCAAGACATACTGGAACACTTATCTTGAAGTACATGTTCTAAATGATACAACTGTCACCGTTTTGTATGCGCAATGCAATGGAAGATGTCTCATGATGTATTAATGGGCCTGTAGTCACAAGTAGGCACATATTGTAATACACTGGGATATAATATCTCCTAGATCTGGATAGCCCAAAGAACTTAGGATTTTACATATTGACGTTTTTTTCTGATTTACTCACTCAAAGTGGAAGAATAAGGAGAAATTAAAATAAGCAATTAAATAACCTCAATGAAAGAATAAATTAAGTACTATCTGTCCTATGCATTTCACTGGAATAAGCCTCAGCAATATGGGGACTAATTTAAACTAATGAAATTTTTAAAAGAATAAAATAAATCTAAGATCTTTCTTATATGTTCTTCAGGAAGATGCTCCTGAGCCTTGTGTCAAGCTTTTCTTTGAGTTCAAAAAGACCCGAAGTGTAATTGGAAAGGAAAAAAACCAAAACCAAACAGTATTAGTGCATAATTACACAACTACAAGAACTGATACTTCAAGAAAAATACCACAAATAGGAAACAGGGGTGGAGGGGCTGATAAAATTCCAAGACAACCAATGTTGCAAAAGTTCCTGCATTTTGGACTGCATTTCACAATATCACGTAGGCAGCGCTGTCTTAAAAGTGGTTTTATTCATTGGGACTCCATCCACACTAAGCTAAGGCCATGCATCTCAAAGCTGGTTAGTCTGACTTTTTGCATCAGAGAACAGCATTCTGCTTAGGAGACAGACTCTCTTTCCCAGAGACTGGTGGCACAGTCAGCCTTGGCCAACTCCCATTATTCTTTCTGTCTCTAGAACTGTAGCCCCAACAAAGAGATAACCAATATACCCAAAGCCACCAGAAATCCAAAAAGCAAAATGGCAGGAGTGAAAGTAAGGTACCCTCCTTAGAACACCAGTGCTCAGCACTGTGCCTTATGAGAAGTGGGATGACTGCTCTGGGCCTTCTCGAGGCAGGCTCAAAATTTTCCTTAGTCCTGCCCGGGGATGAAGGGGAAATGAGGGTATGAATAAGTTTCTGAAGAAGCCAAGCAGACAGCACGGAGCTTGGACAGAAGCAACACCACTGTACGTTTCCAGCTATTTCATGTAGCTCTATAAACCTCCCCCATTATCTTTCAGAGAAGCAAGAAAGGGAAGGACATGAGTGTGCCCCCAACGTCAGCTAGGTTAGACAAGAGTTATACAGACCGCAAGGAAAAAGACATGCCAGATACTGCATTTCAACTTCTACTCCGCTTCAGCAGCAATTTTCTGTTATTGCAAGTAGCTGCCTGATAAAGTTTATTGTGCTAATTTCTTCTGTATGTCCTGTCTGTTTGTATTTTGGAAGACAGAGTATCATTAAGTGTGTGGGAGCCCCTGGGCAGAAAATTCACTTAAAAACAGCTGGAAACATGCACAGAGGATCTTGCTTCATGGACAGCAATTGAAATCAGCTCATCTCAATGCTGCCACAATACAAACTAATTTTGTGATACGGTGGGGGTGTGTGTAAATTGGCATCTGCATTTGGCACTGAGCCTTTCTGTGAACCCCCCTTCCAAATAGGTGCCACTATTGTGTCATTGTGACACAGTCACATATCCTTGTGGTTTTAAAACCATAGAACTTGCAGATTTCTTATGCTGTGGCCAAGGGAGGGGCAGGGATAAGGCTGCCTTGCTTATCTGCCTACTGGACATAGCTTCTGAACTGGCAGGATAAAAGAAAAGCAAGAGGGATGGTCTAAACAGCTACAGTTAACTATAGGTCAAGCTTTCCATGTACAACCTACTTAAAACAGCCCCAAACAAAAAAACAGAGAAAGACAGATCCTACCCTCCAGTGCAGATATCATGGACTTCTTGACAACATGTGCCCTCATATAGTATAAGCCATCTAGAACAACCATGGTAAATGGACGGCATGGTTTCAGTGATTAATCAAATATAATTTTAATTATTCACTGACACAGCTAAGTTTTAGGAATGATCTGTGATTCTCACTAAATATCATCTCTTATATTAATCAGAATGTTATTAATACTAATATTTCAAAAGTTATGAAAATTAATGAAAAATATGGTTGCAACTCCTCTCATAAACACTGACATTAGGCACCTGCTCATCTAAGATCCTAACTTTTGACTTTATTTCAGCTGACTCCCTTGGAATAATAAATCTATTTGGAATACTGAGTCAAATAAATAGACAAAACAGGCCATAACCTATTTGATCCTTATCAGTGCAACAAGCAACTTCATTGACCAGCTGAATCTTCCCTGTCCTACACTTTTTACCACACTGTACAGTTTTGTACACAATAAGTACTGAAATAACAGTGAGGAAAAAAAAGGAGGAGGGATACTCAGCCATGTGATGATGTTCCACATGCACAGAAGATGAAATGAAAGCAGGAGTCAGAGTTTGGAAAGGATATGAGTATTTTTCCTCAGTAAAACAGTCACTGGCTCCCTTGATGTCATGACTCCCACCTGCAAATTATTCCACTTGAAAGCAGTCCCCTAAATATTTTACCTTGAGTTGCTTTGATGCATACACATCCCACTAAGTCCAATTTCCCACTGCATATCACCTGCACAAACTTCCCTTCTGTACTCCCATCTTCTCTCCTTTTAACCAGCTATTAGTAAGAGTCCTTATGCTTCAAGGCACAAACCATTATCCAAATAAAACAAGTTACAAAGACTCTTCTTTTAAGAGCTAAGTTATTCCATAACAAGCTACTTGGTTCTTTCACCCTTCTCTAGAACACTTTGAATAGATCATTGTCAAAAGAGGATATTTGTTTAGATAATTCACTGACTTGAAACAGTATTTTAATTTTATATTCCCACTTTACAACTATATCCTCCTAAACAAGATAGTCCTATTACACATAGACAAATGCTTGCTATTCCCCTAAGAAAACCCCACCTCAGTAGCAGTATAAATGCAATTAATGCTAACTAACCTTGTAAAGAATGTGGTTTAGAAGTATCCACAAAATTTTCCTGATCATCACACGGGTGAAAAATGAGCTGTTGCAAAACAGCAGGACATATCGTGGAGAGGTTTGAATTTGATATGAGACTGTTGTTCGGTATCCCATGCAAAGAAAAAATTTCCTCACCAGTCAAGCACTGGAACAAAAAAAAGGATTTTGCCAACTTAATACATTAATGCAAAACCAAAAAATCAGTCATACAGTGAAAAACCCAAGAATTACAACATGAAAATACTGTGACACATTTTCAAGGAAGCATACATGCTGTTTGTACATTGTGCATAAAACCACTCTGCTTAATGTGAAGCAAAAGCAATTTGAAGTATTTTCAGATGAGTCGCAAATCAACAAATCGTGTTTTAAATATACATTTGCAGACCTTGTGCCCTATGAACCAGGACAGTTAAACCTTATAATATATTTGGAGGAATAGCTCAAAGTAATTACAAACTCATGTAACAACAAAATAATTACATAGAAGAACAGACTACATGCAGTTAAAATCTCAGTGACAGAATTATGTCAGAAAATGACTGGTAATTCAGTGACTGCTTATTCATATAAGAATCTACAGCTACCTTACAAAATGCACTTCTTACCTCCTCAAATCAGATGTTTAAAAATGGTCTAAACGTTAGTAGCATTTATTATTTTTCATACATTTTATAGCAATAACCTTTAACAGCAAACATTGTTTTGTAAAACCGTCCCATACTCAAAATGAGATCTCCACTTCGTCTTTAGCTCAGAACAGAAACAGTATCTAAGAGGTCAAGGATAAATGTACTTAGCAGTACTAACTCAGGCCAGGGGCAGGGCTGGTTGCTCTGTTACTTTCAATCAAAAAGATAAATGACAAACCATGAAGTATCTTAAAATATACACTTAGAGAAAAAAATAGTATTTTTAATATGAAATGTTCTATGCTGCTGAAGTCTTTCATCTCACACTTTCCATTTATTCACATTCATTATTTTCTACAACGATCAATAAGGAAAAAGTGGGGGATTTTGAGTGTAAACAAAAGTAACTTGGCTTTCTGCTGTACAATAAACACATACATAGGTTGAGTATCAAGCCAAAAAAAAAAGTCAACTTTTTTACTTCTATCTGAATATCTAATATAGAGTATAAGTCTTCCTGTAGCAAATCTCAGTGGGGTTGCAAAAGTAAAGCATTGGAAGCCTTAGCAAAATAAAAAACCAAATAGTCACTCCCTACTCTTTTCAGTTTTGCCTTCAGATTCCACAACACTTCCAATAACTCAAGATTATTATTTGTAAAGCAAATTCCTTCTAGAGATAAGCCAAAGCAACTGCAAGTCATTTATTTCAACAGAGCTGCTTCCACTTCCATTAATGCATATTTTTCTAATACTGTCCAAAAGGTGAAAGGCATGCACACACCATTTGAATGTAACTGTTTCTGATTCAGCTTGGAGGAAGAGAACATGCAGGCCAATTCAAGTTACCCTCAACTAAATTACATCCAGATGCTTCTGTGCTTCCTCTTTAACAACCCAGTCTAGAAGAGCACTCCAAGTACATGCTTGAACTTAAACATAAGTTTTGTTAAGGCCATGAGACCCTGAAGACTCAAATATATACAAGCAATGTACATATACTTTCCTCTTTCAGCTAATGTCAAAGTATCACTTATAAAATAAATATAACTTGATTAACAGAAAATGTGGGTTTTTGCTTTCAAGCACATTGGTTCACTTAATCTCAATGGAAGTAGTGCATCACTCAAGAGACAGCCTTTAGTAGCCCAATATATGAACCTCTGGAGCTTTCTAAACATAACTCGGGTTATGTGCCTAACCATTTTCCTCGTAACTCCGCATTATGGATAAATGCAAAACAAATGGCTAATATGTTCAGTGAAACAAAGAAAGGACAGTTATGGTTTAAAGGAACAGTTCCTATATAGTGCTTCTTGTATTACTGGCTCATAGAGCCATTTCTGGAAGTCTACAGTGAAAAAACCTTAGAAAATCAAGCTTGTAGGAGCTGAAATTTCATAACACAACTGTCTGTAAGAGAAATCACCTTTAACTATCTCATTCCTAGAAATACAGAATGGATTACTAGTATTTTAAAATACTAATGTATTTGCATTACTCTCAGTTCACAAAAATCCAAACCATGTTGTAGGTAGAAAACCAGGTTACAGAGAGAAAATAAATCAGACACAGCATGAACAATAAACTTGAGACTTGTAACTTTGGACAGATACAAACAAATGAGCAAGAAATACCACAGACAAGAGCTCTTTTATATGAAGATGATAAACAGCATTTTATTTAATTACTGTCATTATTTTGATCAGGGACAAACCCATAGGATAATGATTCCTATAAATGATTCATTCTTATAAGTCACCTCATCCTTACAGTAAACTCCTACATACATCCAAGAGGTAAAAAGCAAGTTTGCATGAGTTCACTGACACAATTAAAGGATTAATTAAAAGATTAGGTCTATTGGAAGCCTTGGATTGGAGCAACTCATGTGTGCACATTGCAAAACTGCATTTATCTTTGAAGAATAAATACATTAAGAGAGCCACAGTGCTGTAAAAACATAAGGAAATTTAGCCTCATAGAAAAGGGGACTGAGAATGATATCCTGGCTCACCAGGACTAACATCATGTCTGCCCCCTGCTATTCAGTAAGCCTATTAGGTAAGGGAACTGGTCATAATGTGATGGTCACGCAGAGTTTAATAAACAATTGCAAAAAAAGATATGACATAAGTGATCACATCCCTGAACTGTTAAAAAAATAATTTTAAAAATGCTCTCATTAAAACTGGGGAGGACTTAAATTAGTAGAATTTATACAAAATATTCAGGCTAACAAAAAAAGCTGCCAACTGGGTTATTCAAACAGATGTTCACTTTTCTCCTAGCAAGGCTCTCCCAAAAATGATTGACCAATATAGGTTGGGGTTTCTTAAGACGGTAAATGAAATAAAATGACACCCAACTATCTAGAATCTCTTTACACCTGTATAGTTATAATTAAAGCAGATGCCAGCTCACCACATCCTCTGAAGGAAAGGATGGGACAAATGCTGGGACAAAAGTAACACAGAGAGGACCTCTATCTGGAAAATTAACAAAAAATACTACAGTACCAACCATCTTGTAAATGCTTTAGACCTTTTTCTGATCTTCGGCCATTTTCTTATCTTTGTTCTACCATTGTTTTATCTGTAGCATTCCACATGTGAAGTACTAAAGATACCCAGCAGCAACCTGGACTGCAGTTTCTTGATCTTGCCAGATTAAATAACTAGCCTAGCCCACACCAGAGCTGAGAAATGGGTCACACAGCAGCAATAGAAAAGAAAGAATGCAGTGAATACTTACATGACCAGCATTTTTACTTTATTTTTTTACTTAGCCTGAGCCTGGATCAGGCAAAGTAGAGACATACAACTATGTCTTCCCCAACTTACTTATAACAAATTAAAGCATCTAATGCTGATGTAGTGGCAGCTTTTTTGTCACTCAGCACAGGTAAGAACTGGATGGTAGGAGATAACCACGCCTTCAAGAAGCAGCACCCCATGAGAGTAAAACCAGATGAAGCTGGTTTGCATTTGTGTGCTGTAGTGGTTTCATGTAGACCCCAACATGTTCAAGGCAGCTGTTCATGCTGGGAGTTGAAAACTGTCCATGAATGCTGAAATTTGCTGAAGATATTGTAGGAATAGGCCATTTACAGGGTAGAACAACTAAGCCTATTTATTTTCTCACTGGCCAAGAAACATCAGAACCCTCTTTGAGGTAAAAATTAATTATATCTGTTCATGAATATGAGTAAAGATTTTAACTTCATTTTGTCCAAATATTTTGTTTAAAAATGAAAATGCATTACATTAAGACACAGTATCCAAGCATAACATCTAGACTGGCATAAACATAGATTTAGAAAACTCAGAGAAGGAAATTGGAGCATGATTTTAGCACTTACTGATTATGTCAAAGCACAAAATAAAGGTGATGTTAAGAAGCTTTCTTTCCAATGTCCATTTATCTCCCATGTATTTTTTGACCAAAGCTTTTAAGCGTGCAATTTAACCCTTCAGCACACATGTATTGCTATCATACTACAATCAACCCAATGATAGAAGATCAAATATAGTTTCATGTTTTTAAATCTTCTTAATAAAATAAAATAAAGAGTGAGTAAATATGTCAGCATCTATTATACTGAAATTGCTAATTTATCACTATTAGTAGGACTAAAATGTGTTGGAATCTCACAGTCAAATGTGAAAAACCAGCAGTGAACAGTATTTGAGACTGCTCAGTTGCTACTTATTTCTCTGACAGCATGTCAATTTATATATTAAGAAAAGGTGATAACAGAAAAAATGAAGAGCAAAGAAAATATAAAATTATATAAAATATAAACATTTTCTTATATAAACACATATGTAAAAAATATATGTTTATATATGAAAATAGAAACATAAAAGTACTTGAAGAAAAAAAAAAAAAAAGAGATCAAAACCATAAGTGACTGGAGACAGTTCAAACACTCCAAAACAGCACTCAAAAATAATTGTTTTCTTTTTTGTCTTTTACAAAAAATATTAACATTTTCATGGATACCATAGGACATACATTACCATAAATGCCTACACGAGCACATGTTCAAATACCATCATCAACAAATTAAATAATATTTTCTTCTCCTTTATCTTTTCATGTCAACTTGGTATCAAAGGAAAATAGAAATCAAGCATTCATTTTCCTCTGGCTTACACATCCAGACTCCTTCAAACTGTAAGAAAATGGATCAGCTTCTGGTGGATCTTCTCATGTAAGATTAATACACTTAACAGAATTGTTATAAGCAAAACATTAAACACCAATTCTGGGATGAAATTAACAGAGACTGTTCCTTCCTACTGGTTTTTGAAGTGCTGTATCACCTCTCCCTTATAGATCAGCTCTCCACTAAAAATTACTTCAGGCTTGGATAAGGGACTCTCTGATAGGGACAAGGGACTCTCTGATATAGCAGGGGTGTGTTATCTTGATTGAAAGAAAGGCCTGGGAGTCATCCCACTAGCTCTGGACACTGACGTTAAGAACTGAAAGTCTAAGATAAACCTTTTTTCTTCCTATAGTCAGATATTTATGCAGCCTGAATGGATTCAGCCTGCCTGAGAAAGGCCTGAATCACTCTCCAGAGGCATTTACTTTCCTTTACAGAGAATCGGTAAAGCTTAGGCATCTGATATCTTTCAACACACAAAGATTAGGCCACTTTGTGTCTTCTGTCATAACCAGCAGATACTCCAAATTATCAACTTGTAAGCATTAAGAGTTTGAAAATGATCATGTATGATTTACTTTGCATGTGTATTCTTTTGCATGCACCACCTGCCCCAGCTCATTGATACACCTAACATCTACGAGGGATCAAAAGCCAGGAGGTGAAATGCACTTGCTTAAAAGGCACTGGCTGATAAAGCCGCTGTAAGGCCAACTTTAAAAAAGAATACAAGTAACTCAGCAGAAAAAAGTATGCACATTTCAGTATGGTGCCCCAGATATCGTTCAAAATGGACACAACTAGAATAGGACTGTAAAAAAGGTCCCAGTTAAAATTCAAATGACTGACAGGGAGCACACATTTACAGTCATAAGAAAGTACTACTTTTTTTTTCCCTCTGTATCCTGTGCCAAAGCCTGTGTACGAGGGCTACGTGCTTTTACACAGAAAAAAACTGAAGGACTAAAGAATCAACTCATTTCTATGCCCTTTGAAAGAAAGCTCCTTTTCATAGCCATATTCAACACTGCAAACTTGTATTTAGCATATGTGGTGGGAAATGTTTATGTTTTTAATACACTGTGTTGGAACAGTGCTCAATTTGTGAGATTTGAAAGCAGTGACTCTGGCAAATATTGCCATGCTTATACTGAATACTACATTGATTTCAGTGGCTTTAACTCCCAATTAAACCTCTTGTAACTTTTAGACATTAGAAGACATCAGAATTGCCCTCTTTCTAAAACCAAGGGAGCTTATCCAAGGTTTGTTCCCCTTACAGAACAAGCAACAGAGATAACTGCTCCAAAAGTAGAACTATTTTCTCAAGGCCTCTAGAACCATGCCTCTTCTGTTTCTTAAGCAGTGGAAGCAAACCAGAACAAACAGTCATCCCTGCTTTCATTTCTGTGACTGACTGCATGTCCCTGGTTCCTGAGCGTAAGGAAATCTCCACCAACCTCAAGAATCCCCTTCAAGAAAACAAACAGTGTAAGATGAAATGAAATATGATATGAAATTACATGGACTTTAAAAGTAGTAGTGAGGTCTGAGTTTTGTATGAAGACACTAAACAGAGCAAAATATTTTTATAAAAAGTAATATTCCAGTGATATTTAGTCAGTAAATCAAACATTTTTCAACAGCTTTTAGTAGATTAATTAATGGGTGTACACTTTGCACTCAGCTGAAAGATGTGAACACTTCTGAAAGTTTCTTCACACAAGTAGACCTGCCTATTATCAAGTTTGTGCTATTACATGACAACTGTATTTTAACAAGTCCTGAAAATTTGCTTATACAACTCTTACACACTTTTTGCGGTTCTCCAGATGCTATTTACACGGGAAAAGTGCCAGTTTAAGAGCTGAGCAGTGAAGAGGTAGATCTAATCCCACCGGCAGCCTCGCACGGCAGCACCGCACTGATGGATGCGGCAGTTCCTCCCCTCTGCACGCTGGTCTCACAGCGGACAGGTGCCTTTGCCCGAAACCCGGGCCCAGCGCTCCAGGAGACACCTGCTCCCTCCCTTCTCCCCGGCTTCAACGCGAGGAAACACGACGGCGATCAGCTAAAAGAACCTACGGCGGTGACCTCCCGGCTGGGCGCCCTCGTTCCTGGACGCGCGTTTCCAGCCCAGCCCTCACCGCGGCCGCGGAGCCAAAGCGGCACCCGGACGAGCCCGGCTTCCCGGCGATACCTGGTTATGGTGCAGGTGGGTGAGCGGCTGCACGGCGCCCAGGGCCGGCGCGGCGCCCAGCCGGTGCAGCAGCGCGGATAGCTGCGCGGCAGACAGGCTGCGATTGGCCCCGAAGACGAGCAGCACATCGTCGGCGAAGGCGTTCGATGGGAGCATCTCCGGCCCCGCGGGACGCGGCGAGTGTCGCTGGGCGTGCAGTACGGCGCAGCCCTCCGCACCGCCCACCGGCCCAGGGCTCCGCGGGGCGGGAGCGGCGCTCTCCCGGCCGGCCCCTCCGCGGGGGGCGTAGTGGGGAGACGAGACGGGGCGGGCGCTGCTCTCCGCTGCGATCCCCCCCCCCCGCCCCTGAGGGAGTCCTCAAGGGCCCGTCCCGCTTTTTGGTCCCTGCGCGGCCCTCACCGTCCCCAGGGACCTGCGTTAGGGCAGAAGGGCGCATGGGGCTGTCCGGAGATGACCCCACGTACATGGCGCAAAGTGGGAGGCTGCAAAGCTCCCGGCTGCTGCTAGCCCTGCCGCCGGGACCAAGGGTCACACAGCCACCGGACACATCCACGGCGGCATCCCGTGCCGCCCCAAGGGCTGCTTCCAGAGGTACCTGACGAGCCCAGCCTGGTCCCTCCGCCAGGCAAGACCCCGCTTCCACATGCCCTGACCCACAAACACTTGGCGGGACAGTCGAGGCCAAGGTTCAGACCCAGGCCAGGCCCACAGGCCAGGTACACACCTCGTCAACAGTATCTCTACAGTCGAGGCATCTGGACCTTGGAATGAGCAGTTAGGTTGGCAGCAGTTAGGCAACTCGCTTTTCTAAGGCCCCCTCCCTCCTGCAGGTTGAGACGTGGATTTGTGCCGTCTATCTTTTTAAGAAGGTTTAACATACAACAAACCCAGGCTGTTTCATGGATGCCTTTTGACAGAGAAAATGGTGACTGGTCTCAGGACTATATTCCCGAGGAGTACTGCTCAAGTGGTTGAGATAAAAATTCTAATGCTCCAGGACAGCAGCCATGTATCAGCAGCTCCAGCTCAGGGGGGATTTGTACTATTAACAAGTTATTCTGTAACCACCTGTTACAAAATTTCTTATGTATCCCTGTAGTGAGCAGAGACTGTATTTTTAGAGGTACGGCTTTTCAACAGATTCTCATTTAGACCTCTGTGCCGAATTACATGAGCTGAGACACTGTCCCCAATTCCAGATTTTCTGAAACTGGAATTTTTTTTAGTCTGTGTGCCAAGCAGTCTGGGTAACAGCAGGAAAGAAGGAGCCATCGTTAAAGATACTTCACAAGCAGCAGAACTCATTTGGATAAATCCTTCATAAACAACTTTCATTCCACAACGCAAACTGAATCTAGCAGGGGAAAACAAAATAAAATGGCAGCAGCATAACCCACTAATAGAGGGATGGGTGTGAAAAGGGGGGGGATTAAATATCTAGAGAGCTACAATCATACTGGAAAACCTGTTACTCTTCCTGAATTAGAGCTCAAATAGCTAATATACTTTCACTCTTTCCTCATACTTGGTGGCAGCTATACAGCCCTGGCACAATTTAGCTGCAGTATGTTCCAAATTACGGTACCCCGGAGCTGAAGCCGCTCCACTCTACCCACCTCTCCTTTTCCATGTGCATTTTGGGTCACTTCCAGGGAAATCAACACCAGATTTCCTCTGCTGCTGAGGGAATCGCAGCATTCTTCAGGCAGCAATACCATTAGCAGAACTGGCACCTCCTATATTTCCTTCTTCAGTCTGCCTGTTTCTAAACACCGCTCTAGTAAAAAGTCAATTATTGAAAGCATTCTCAAACTTTTGCAAGTCTAAATTTGAAAAGTGCCTTATGACCAGTAGATAAATTGGAGACAACTGCAAATTGGTTAAAACAGGTAAATCAAAACACGTTGCTGGTTGCATCAGAAAGATCTGTCAGTGCTCTGTTGTTCAAGGCCAAAGCGTTAATCTCAAGATCGATTATTTTAAGATTTCTTTTTTATCAGTAACAGAAATAAAGGATTATTTAAATGAATGTAATTAAACAAACTCCTATTTGCATTGGTTCTTAGGCCTATATTTGCATAATGCTGAAATGCTCAAGGAATTCCTGTATAATTCCATTAAGAATTATTCTCTGTTGCCAATCCTCTGCAGTATGAAAATCCTGCTCTGTCTCCAACAGCCAAAATTTTTCCACAAGGAGTGACTCATTCACACTGCTCAAGTTTAAAAGAAAAAGTTTCTATACTGAGTGTTACCAAAAAAAGACTGCAAGAAGTAGAGAGGTGCACTAACAGTTAGACCAGAGGTCATGTATCTTTCAAATCATGTATATAGCACTTGAAGACTTCTTGTGATGTACAGACCCAATCTGGAAGCCTGATCTTTGTTCCTGTCAAGTCTGATAAAGCTTAGCCAAATACTAACAGAGCCAAATTCTCCTTCTCAAACTGAAAGAACAATCTGTTTGTACACTGTAAACCAAGTATGTCCCAAAAGTACTTCACGGTCCTGATTCACTATTGTTTTGTTTCCTGCTTTTCTTACACCTGTAAGGTGTTACAGTCACATTTCAACTAGCACAAGGTGCCAGCGCACCAGATGGTGACGGGCAGCAGGCAAGACAATACACAATCAGCTCCTCCAATCTTCTAAAGGATCAAATCCTCTCTGAAGTGGGTTTCTCTCTGGAAATTCAGTGAAGCTGTAACTAATTACATAAAAGCTAGCAGGATTTGTAGTCATATGTGTTATTGACTTATCTCAAAGTCAGAAGAACCCTCTCTGTTTATTGTCATTCAAGCCTGTCATTTGGCAGGTAAAATAGACACACCCCTCCCTTGTATTCTTGTATTGCACCCTTTTTCTCACAACTCCTAGCTGGATTAACTATTTAAATAGGATTAAAAAATGATGTCCTGTAACTAAAAAACCTTGAATGAAATGACATATAGCAGTGGATATTTCTAGAGGAAGTACCTAAGTAAATATCTAAAAATATTGGTCTGATACCTTTTTTTCATGTATTTTCTCCAAGTAATTCTCTTCACTGTGGTAAGTGAATTCCCAGCAGTTCTACTGGGTCATTCTGAACTTGGCTAGGCAGTCTCTAATGCTCACAGTCACTGCATTTTACCTTCCAAAGCCTCACATCAAACAAACAGCAGATTAATAGCATGCTAAGATACAGACTCAGTTTTCAATATTGCCAGCTTCGGAGTCTTGCACTTCTCAATTCTGTGTTCTCACAAATACGGAAAGGGAATTCAGGGATTGGAGCTGTAGGAACAGTCAAAGGGTACTGTGAAGACTCAAAACGACAGAAGCCAAATAAAAGATATGCTGTTTAGCTTAAAAATCTGAAGATAAAAAAAGCCTGAATCTCATCAATCTGCAGATGTTGACTCATTTTTGAAAGCCTGGGTTTATAGAATGACACTAATAATATTACAATATATGTCATAGTAGAACAGTTTCTGAAACTACAGAATTAAAAGGAGTCTTTCCTTTAAGGCATATTGGCCAAAATGCCTTGTACTGATACAGTAAAACATTCAACTGAAAAAGTGGGATCTCAAGCTTTACAAAAGATTTTTATTCTAATTTTAATAGTTTAATAGTGAGCTAGTGGCATGGACCTCAAAGTACAAGAGGTATAATGGCATTGCTATGGTAAATCAATCATAACATGCTTCTTTTCTGAGGCTGTACTATTGGTACCATTTGTGTATTGTTTACTACCCTGAGAAGCTTGGCTCCCAAAAGGTTAACATTATGCAAACAATTTCACCCAGTAAGAGGTATTACTTGTTCTACAACCCTCCACTAGCCAGTTCATTAGCTCTCTCTGTGAAACTCCAAAATACACTGCTTCTGAGAAGAAATATGATCCATTTGCTCCTTAGGACTAAATACTGTTTAAGCAAGCATCTTTAAAATAAAATCTCTATAATAAAATAATCAGATAAAAATCTTCATTGCCTGCATTTCCAAGTACTAATATATAGAGACATTTAAGGATCTTAGACCACAAGAGGAGTTCTCTTTAATAGAGATAAGCAGATGAAATTATCTTCAGTTCATAGCTGCTCATTAGAAAAATAAGCTTAATAAAATTCCTCTGACACTTTGTTAGCTTAGAGTCAAGATTATTAGGTCATGTTTCTACTGTCAAAGCTTAAAGTTGTTTTGAATCTGAAGTTTTGGCCTAGGGCCATCTGTAATTTTCTTCTGGTAAACAGGCTTCTAACTTACAAATCTAGTATCTGTTGGGCTATGGCCTTGGATGGTATGAAGTCAGCTTGTGCCTGGAGAGCTGGGCCAGCCTGCAAGAGCTGTGAGTCATGACTCAACGTACTCAAGATAGGTGCGCAGAGAGATAGGAAGTAATAAACTCTCTTAAAAGAAAGCAGCAGCAGTCATGTCCACATTGCTCAAATACAGCAGAGTCATCTTCTGGAAAAAAAAAAATAAATCATAGAATCATAGAACGATTTGGGTTGGAAAGGACCTTAAGATCATCGAGTTCCAACCCCCCTGCCATGGGCAGGAACACCTCATCCTGGACGGTGTCACCCAAGGTTCTGTCCAACCTGGCCTTGAACACTGCCAGAGATGGAGCATTTACCACTTCTTTAGGCAACCTGTTCCAGTGCCTCATCACCCACACAGTAAAGAGCTTCTTCCTTATATCCAACCTGAACTTCCCCTGCTTAAGTTTGAACCCATTACCCTTTGCCCTATCACTACAGTCCCTAATGAAGAGCCCTTTTCCAGCATTCTTTTAGGCCAAAATACAGGTCTTTTTCAATTTGGGGGGTTGGAGTGGGGGTTTGAAGACACTACACATTCTTATCAGTTAAACTTCTTTTTGTAAAAGAGGGAAGTTCAGCAGTTTGGAGTTATTGTTGAAGGTACTCTTGTTTTGAACTGTAGCTTTGTAAAAGGATTTTTACATTTACAAATTCAAAGTGAAACATTTCAGCTATTCTCAAGTCTTGCAAACACACTTTGAAATTCAAATTTTCTATTGTTCTAAAACCCAACCTTTAACTCTCAAAATCATTGATGGAACAGTTCCTGCTTTGTTGGAATGCGCCTAATAGTGACCTCTTACCAGATGATGACCTTTAAATCCACCAGAGGATCCCAGGGGAGTCTGAAAACTACAAGCTCAGATTGTATTGACATATCTGCACCAAATTGTATGTATCTAAAGAACAAGGGTTACTAGAGAATAAAGGAGAAGCAGTCATATGTCAATATTAGTAAGATTAGATAAGCAGAGTAGTGTCAGCAGGATGTCTGAGACACAACATGCTGGTGTATTTTATAGGTTGGATTCTGCAGGGATCAAGATGAACCCTGTGACACACCAGCTGCAGGAGACATTTAGGGCTTTTTCTCACAATCCAGTGAGGTGAAAAAGTACAGTTTCTGGGGAGGCACCAAAACAGCCTTACAAGCTTCCATTACAGGACCTGGGAAGAAACAATTATTCTGGAGACTTTTATAGATCAGTGTCCTTCAATACATCATTCCCTTTGTTTGTTTCTTAGAAATACAGCTGCTAAATGTGCTTGAATAAGCAAATTCTTTCTGAAAACATGGAAACTCAGCTCTGAGTTTGCAAATCATGTCAGTATGCTTAGCATATCTCTAAAATAGGTGCTCTCCAGGATCCTGGGATTGGCAAACTGGACCCAGCTTATTTTTTCAACAATGACTAAATGAGAGGGTTGAAAAGGTGCTAGAAGGTAGAAGACATCTTCAGAGGAAAACCTCAGTTGCAGCTAACACTTCCCTAGTTTAGGATGCAGTAGGTTATCAGACAGTATCAGACATTAGAAAACAGGTTTTCTAAAACTCTGACAACTCATAATTATGTTGTAGAATACAGCCAGAAGGTGCCTTTGAGTCTATATAAGAACTACATAGGATTGAATACTCACACTGATAATCAAGACATTCAAGTGCACCAGACAGGACATTATAAAAGGTAAGAGAAAAGCATACAAGCCCTTACATTTAGGTATAACAGTTAGGCATGAGGTTGCCTACAAGACAACCTTACCAAGTCTGGATTTCATACATGTCAAGGTGAAGCTTCTAATACCATACACAGCAGAAGCACAATAATATCAACCAAAGGCAGTTCCTATTTCATCCGGAGGTTGTTAAAATCTGAAGCATTACTTGTATGAGTTATTATGGACTTAGTTCACACAACAGTAGAATCCGTTCCCATGCTTATTTCACAAAATATGACTGTGCATAAACACAAACAGGAGAGGTGCTTAGACTATTCTACCACTAAATAATTTATAGAAAAATCTTTAACATATGCAGCCACAGGCCCATAGGCAATACATGGCACTCAAAACCTAATGTCTGAAGCATCTAGTAAAGAAAGAAGATTATATTCAGTGTTAGCATAAATAGAATCTGCAAATTTTTTAAAAGCAATCTTGGGTATCTGAAAGCTATTCGGAACTTATGTACTTCAAGTATTTTTAGAATACTTGTCCTTTAAAGGAAAATACACACAGTTCAGTGAAACAGAAAACTCTTACTGTTTTCCATGTTCTGTACATTTTCATGAAGGGCACAGATGCATCTGACTTCAGAGATTTAATTGAGCTGGTGCTTGTGTGCTAAAAATCAGTGGAGTCGAATAAGCCCTGCTGAAGGGTAACAATGTCACTAGGTCTTCCTTCACCAAATACCTGTTTCAGTTACATGTGTAAATTGATAAATAGATTAAACTTACATCACAACGTATTCTAGAGTTCACTAGAATTTATTGGGAGAAGGGGGAAAGCTTCTCTGTGAGGGTTCCTCACATGCAGGAGGAAAAGATACTTCAGTAGCAAGCAGCTGTTCATCAGTGTTCATTCACTGGTTTCTACTTTCTCTGCCCAACAAATTTTCTAGTCAAGCAGAATATTTCAGCATTCACCCTTCCCACAGAGCCCTGTCTTCCAAGATACGTCACTCTGTTGAGCAAAGTATAAGAGGACACATGAAATTCAGATATTCTCTTGGCATTCTCACTTATCACTAGAGAAATAGATGTGTATATGCACAGCGGCATTTCAGTATTATTTGACTAATTTGCCTGCAACAGCCTTTGGCAGTATGTAGTGTAAGCTTGAACCTTTTCTCACTGCTATTCAAAGTGCCAGAATGTTAACGCAACAGTTCTTTCTCACAAGCAAGTATTTAGTGTATACCTATCTGTGTAGTGGTGGTGGTTTTCAGATTTTATATCACTGTTTATGTAAGAATTTTGAATGCTATTTGTAACTTCAGCATGGCACACTTAAGAGTTTTAAGTGCTGGAGTTTAACATTACAGCATGTGTGTGTTCAGGTGTTGGGTTTTTCTGGGGGGAGGACAGGCGTGTGTATGTGAGGAAAACCATCTGTAAGTGACAACAGATTCTTTTCATATTCAACTGTTTTTGCTTCAAAACCTTGTACTCTCATTTAGGCCTAACACCATTAAAATGCCTAGCTTACTGAGGCAGGAGTACCTCCAGTTCTGCTGACTAGTCCTTATAGATAATGTGTGCAGAACAGGAAGGCTGAAGTCATGAATGTACCTGCACATTGATTCTAAAGGAGTCATGAGTTTACAGAACCAGAAAGTTTCTATGGCTTCAAAAAAAACAAACAAACAAAAAAAAAAAACCAACAAAAACAAAACCAAAAAAAAAACAAACCCAAAAAACCAACACACCACAAAACCAAAAAACAACCAACCTTTAAAAGCCCCAAGGTTTTGGAAGCTGTATGCTAACTTTGCATCAGATCAGCACACTGGAAAACCTCCA
This sequence comes from Psittacus erithacus, assembly GCA_009867235.2. NCBI lineage: Eukaryota > Metazoa > Chordata > Aves > Psittaciformes > Psittacidae > Psittacus > Psittacus erithacus. The sequence goes on from WYDI02040941.1 coordinate 41,594, forward strand.
CTGACCCACCATCTTTGTTTACCATAGCTTGAAAATGAGTGACTCAAACCTTAAAGAAAGGGGAAAAAAAAAAAAGAAAAAAAGAAAAAGCACCCCAAACAAACAAAACCCACCACACCCTTCCAAAGTGTATTTACTATCAGTTGTGGAATCGAAAGTGTTAAAATGGCTAAAGAATAACACAATACAAACATTTGGCAGAGAATGCTTCCTGAACAAGTTACAGATTTGCAACTGCAGGCCACATGCAAAAATTCACAAGAGAAATCAGAGAACTAGTTCAATACACCATTAATTTTAAGGAAGGTGGCTGCACAAGTGTCTGATAATTTTACAGCTCAATTCACACATTGTTTTATCATCCTAACCCTAAAATGCTGTAGAAGATTTTTAGCAACTGAACACTTTCAAAGGTTTTTGAAGACTAAATACATTATGTTAAGTCCTTTGAATCAATTTATGCTCTTCTAGTACAAATCACAGTAGAATCTCTCTGACAAAGCGGAACAGAGGATGAATTACAATCACAATTTGTAAGTCAAAAAATTAAGAGTCCTGTGATCTCTATTTGCTTGGCCTACAAAAGGTGTCATTTCAAAGAAGCTCAGCAGGGAGAAAAGAAACGTAAGAGTTCAAGTCAGCTTTTCCCTGTTTTCGTGGGCTTGGGGACACAGCATTTTCCAAGCTCTAGACTGCAGAAGCAGAGAACAAGTTGCTATAGATGAAGAAATAGCCCCTCTATATCCACCTGTACAGCCATCAAAGTATACCAACATGAACAGACCATAAAATTATTCTAAAGCTACTCTTATTTTAGTTTTTCAGTTCTTCCCATATTTGTGTGCTTTCTGAGCTAATAACTGGAAGAGAACCAATTTAAAAAACAAAGCAAAACAAACGGCCTTAAGCAACTACCCTAGAAATGGTTCATTTTAGGGCTGGGTAGAAACCACCATACCATACAAGAACACAGCATAAACAGTCAGAAAGCTTCATAAGTAAACAATTATCAGTACGACTGACACCACAATTATCAGCATGACTGACACCACATTGTTGTTGAGATTCCTATCATAGTTGCTTGTGGTTAATAACAATTCTTTAGGAAAGAAAGATTCAGCAGATTTACTGATGAGTAAACACAGTTTCAGTCCTCACTGAACAGTAACCAAAGCAATAATTTAATAGCAATAGGGACCACAAGCATGACCTTCATCTGAGAATTTCAAGAATACTGAGTTTAACAAGCTCATTTTCCTAGAAACTGAGGGTGAAGAAAACACTACGTTAGCTTTTAAGGACTGGGAGACTTACAAATAGTGCAGTTCTTTTTTTTTAACTCCTGCACACCACCCCCTGTTTCTCTAGAGAACAGGTCTTCTACAAACACCATTATTCAACAAGGGCAAGGCTGTGTTTAGGATTAAATTCCTAAACAAGAGAAGCAAAAGGGGTGAGTTCAAAATTTGAGAGGCAAAGCACTTTACCAAGACTTTTATTAAAAAAAAAACAAACAAAACAAACCAACAAACCAAACAAACAAAAACCACCTTAAGACACAGAAACCCCTGAAACTCTTAGAATTTCAGGACATCCTGTAATTTTGTTGCTTGGGAGCATGGAAGCAAAGTTGGTCACCATAACATGGGAGAAGCATGAAATTATCTCCTGTTTCTAGCAACACATAACCTGACTGTGGTAGAAGTGACTTTTAGCTAATCTCTTTTTTTAGGAAGAGCATTCACCACTAACACCTCTGCGATAAACAATAGGCAAAAGATTTCATGTGTGGCAAAGCTGTCACGTCACTGAAGTATCTGTCATTAGGTCAAATGGCAAATGCCAAGAGGCCACACGAGTTTTCTGCCAGAGACCAGCTGAAGCAGAGCATTAAAACATGATCTTTGGATTTCACAGCATACAAGGAATAGCAAAGGAAGGGTTTAGAAAGCATTAAATAACTGTTTGGGGGTCAGGAAGGGAGTGTTGAACCTGTAACTACACTGCCAGAGGAATCCAGAATTAAGTAATGGTTTTGAAATATGGTCCTGCATTTGAATCTTTTCATCCTCTTGTCATTTCCAGCATACTTAAACATAATAACCACCCAGATGGTGTTTGAGAAATCTGAAGCAATCTCAAACTGACTGGTATCATCAGAAGTTGTCAGAAACAGAATGGTTTAAGAAAGCAGGAACAGGCAACTTATTCCTGAAGTGCCCATTACAATTATCAGCTCAGGGCTAGTTAGCTCAGCATCACGTACTACCTTATTCTCCTCAGATGTACAGAGAATATTATTAAGAACATATTAATTTCATTGTATTGGTGTATCTTCTAGCACTTTCATGTTTTAAATGGCTAGAGAATTTGAACAGCATTGCTAAAGTATCCCACATTACATCATTAAAGACCCAAAAACACACACAAGTTTCGCATTGTAAATTTACCAATTCTGTGAAATTTTAGGAATTTCCAAGGCATAAATCATTAAATGTGTGATGCAACATCACACATGCTTCACTTTTACAGAGTATTTTCTTGGCATTTTAGCATCCTAGGATTTTTTTCCACTAAAAGATGTTTAAAGTTTTTGTTGTGATTAAAAATAATGCTTGAATTATCAAGCACTTATTAAACATACAAAAATTCAAAATGGATTTGCTTATACCTATCTAGGTGATTGAAAGTAACATAAATACAATTCAGATAATTTAGTGATAAGTATACATACCTTTGTTTACAGAGAAGAGATTCAGCTAAGACATATTGTGACTATGACACTTGCATCTCAACACTTCCGTCTTCTCAGGTAGGTTTCCCTACTGTTTAGAAAGCAAACCTTTCCCCTCTGTCCTTCACTTGATTTGGTAGTAAGAAATATGCAAGTGTTTGAAATTCGAACAAAACCTCCTTGTCCTGAGAGTACAAGGGGCGGAGGAAGATGCAGCTAGAGCAATAGGTTGTTCTTGGTGCCTTACGCCACCCCCTTTGACAAAAGCCAAAGGACAGGACTCTACAGAGGCCATTTCAGGGCAGCTATTCCTGGGTCTCTTGTTTCCAGTGCCTTCTCCATACTTTGTTATGGAGTTTTCTGGCGAGTGCACCAAAAATTTAAAGTTATTTCATTGTATTTTTTAAAAAAAGATTAGACTTCTCTGAGACATTTTGATAGCTATTACAAACACGGGAGAAAGGTGTTAGCCTCCTGTTGGAAAAACACAATGCCTAACACCTGCCCTAACACTATATTCAATGGTGACTTTAAGTTGCCAGGCAAAAGCTGTACATATACACAACTTCCCTTTTGGTCTTTTTAAGGAAGCAATAGGATTTGACTCCTTGATCACAAAATCTGGCAAGGATATGGTCCTCATACACAACTTGGAAGCAGACAGGGTTTGATCATAATGTTAAATTGAAGAAGGAAAAAATCTTCATCTCCTGCTACAAGACTGAAGGAATAAATAACTTAATATTAACTGTGAAGTTATTCCCATATTCCAGTATGTGAAAACAACTGTCAACACTCAAGAAAGATTGTGCTAAACAATCAAAACACTTCCAAATGACTTATTCAAAACAAACCCCCATCAGAAAGATACCATGAATGCTTATCCATCGTAGCTCTTAAAAATAAGCAACTGTTCTGGTTTTAAAGCCATTTCACATTCTTGATTTGAAGCTTCAGATTTTACATTATTTTAGTATCACTAACTACTACTCTGTCCAACACTGAACAAACTAAGCCTTTCTGTCACTAAAACAAATGAAAAGCACCTTCTTAAGAGCCAGAATTTTTCATTTCACAGCGAAAGGACTGGACAAGGATGAGGGGCTTTCTCTCTCTCCCCTTAAATGTGCAAGGAGAAATAAAATTATTTAGATAAAGCCACAGAGCTGTAATGTATGGCCTAAATCAGTTTCATCATTTCCAGTAGATGCACAGAGACAGCAGAGAGGCATGGATATTGGTAACACAGCAGTCATAGATGGCTGTTAGAAGACAAGCAGACAGACAGGAAAGTCAGGGCCGTACACCAACAAAAGATCAGATCAACAAGTATCAGATCAAAAGATCAGATCAACAGTGCTGCTGAGCACGGAACTGGAATCATCCTGAGAAAGTTAATGTGTGTTACCTTGAAGTGTTCTCACTTGCTTCCTAGCAAGTTGTACAAAATTAAATACATCTCATTCAGTAATGGCTCATGACTATATTGCATTTTTATTTTAATCTATAACATGCTTCTTTGCTTTTTAGGGCACTACCTTTAATCCTGTTACAGCAAACCCATGGTATCAGAGAATACGTGGCACAGCTCCTGCCAAGAGGAGGAGATTCACAGATGCCCTCTTGGCCTGCCCCTGCCCTTGAATCCCAGCACTCTGCTGATCAACAGCAAGGGTTGTGCCCATGCCGTTTGTTCTGCTCTGACAGCTGCTGGCATCTGGCAGCATTCCCAGCAAGCAGACAGTTGCAGAGATATGAAGACTTGGCTGCAAGTCAGAAAGCCAAGCTCATAGAAAGCACAGAAGGATCCAGAGGATGCAAAGGTGTTAAACCCCTGTCATGACAGGCTAAAGTTGAAAACACAGCACTGCACCAGCTACTAAGAAGGAAAAAATGACTGCTACAGCTGAACCCAGGACAACCCCTTCTGTCCTGGAACAGCCAAAGGCTGCTCTAAATTAAGGTTGGCAGCAGTTACAGACACTTTCACAGAAGCTAGACCACCACCACCACCAAGAAAATCGTTTGAAATTAAGTATTGTCAAGTATTTACCAGAAAACCTAGAAGATGCCCTTAGCTCTGCATCATCTTCCAGCTCATGACACATTAAGTTACTTGAGCTGCCAAAATCATGCTGTCTGGATTATTTGCAGCTCCAGATCTGGCTCAAAGCAATAAACCCTGTAGTCTTTCCTCTAAATGGAGGATGGAGAGGTTAGACTTCAACATCAGATACCAGCACTCTGCTTTCTTCTGCGATTGCAAAGACTGTTTTACTTCCATTGTTTAACAGCTGTGACCCTACAGCTTTAGTGGTACATCAACAGGAAGGACTCCCTTGAGGCTGCTAGCAACTCTAAAGACAATCAACTTGCAAGACTGAGCTTTGTTTCAATTCATTGTGTTTAAATATTGAGAATTCCACATGTAATCATCCTCAAGAAGTTACTTAATGTCTTCTCAATATTATCTACTTTTTAGCACATCACCTTCCCTTGGACTGATGCTATTCCTATTTATTTATTTATTATACACTAAACAAAGACTTGTTATCAGGAGACCTATAAACATAGCCTACCAAACCATAAACAGATTGATTCTCCATAAGAATCTGTTTAGAAATCCATTCTAAAACATCACAATGCTGTCATCCTACCACAAAAGTCGCAGTTTTGTCCATTTGTGCAGGGTTTTGCTTGTTGCTGTCAGGAAAAACACTACATACTTCTTAGGTCAGAACAACACTAAATTATATGCAGCTACTTGAAAATTCTAAGATTCACCAAATCAGAAAGATTTTGCCCTTCTAAGTTGTATAGATCAACATAAAAACTTTATTCCAGAATTGTAAACGCACTTTGCACAAAAGTAAAAAATACACGAGGTTTAGGGCAGTATAAACATGGCACTTGTTGACTCAGACAACCTGAGACTCCATATGGTAGTTTTAAGTTACTTTAGAGCCACAGAACTGCATATGGGAAAGAACTGTAAAATAATTGGTAAATACAGACAGATTGGTAGGATTTGTAATACATGTCCTTAGCTATGCGAAATCGCATCTTGTAACAATCATGTAGGCTTCTTACCAATGGAGATAATACTTGATGTATTAAGTCAGAGTTTGTCAAACACTGAAGCATTCATTCATAAAATTTAAAATTTCTTATAGAAGTAAATGAAGAAAGTCTGTCATTATAGTGAAAAGGTAAATTACATCCTGGCAAAGCTGTTTCAGTTACAGTATAGACACCAAATGCTAGGGTTTTATTTTAAAATACTAAACCAGTTATTCAACACTTGTTGGGCAAAGAGCTAATATATCTCATTTACATTGGGATTAGACACAGTTTCTAATCCACAGGAAGCTATCCTTAACTAGAGAGCGACCATACTGTAGTTAGGTTGGAATCCAGAATCTGAAAGCCTCCAAATATGAGTGAAGCATTGGTTTATTTTTAGTGCAGTCCACAGGGTTGATTTTAAGAAGTTAATCTCAATCCAGCCTCTAAAAGCATATGTACAGTGCACAACTAGCTATTCACACCAACGTGTTAGTGAGAAACTCTGTACTTCTAAAACCCTTTGGGAAGTGACAAGTAGGGTAGTCAAGGCCTCTGCACATGAGTACTAGCATGAAAGTAGATTCAGAAGCAACTACATTTGCTAAGAAACTAAGGACCTAATGAAAAAACTCAGCTATGAACCCAGGCCTGAGTTTCTGCCACACCAACAATGAAGCTTTCAATCACTTACCGGGAACACCCAGTATGTCAGCCTTTCACCAAGTACTTATTAAGGAGCCATTAATTACAATGTACCCAAGTGCTAGAGTATTTCAGTTCCCTCTGCTCTGATACAATTATTGTTCTTGATAAACCAGAACTGTAGGTAATACTCTGGCTTTATGCCGGACTGTATATTTGGTTTCGGTGATATAATCTGACTGTGCTGGATGTTTTATAAGAAACATGCTGCTAAAAGGACAATCTGAAACTTTTTGATTTGTTTGGACAACTGAGAACTTGGCTGTCCCTGTTGGGGCCTTCTCTGCACAAACACAGCAACTCTGAGGGAGAAGGAAATTATTTTGACACTATAAAGCAGGCATTTCAGTTTTGTTCTGAAGATCTACATAAGAAGTTAGGCAGCATGCTATATTCTGTGCCTACAGAGTCACAGAATGGTTTGGGTTGGAAAGGACCGTAAGATCACCTAGTTCCACCTCCCTCTGCCATGAGCAGGGACACCTTCCATTAGACCAGGCTGCTCAAAGCCCCATCCAACCTGGCCTTGAACACTGCCAGGGATGGAGCAACCACAGCTTCTCTGGGCAATCTGTCCCAGTACCTCACCACCCTCAGAGCAGAATTTCTTCCTTATATTTAACCTAAATCTCCACTGCTTAAGTTTGAACCCATTGCCCCTTGTCCTATCACTACAGCCCCTGATGAAGAGTCCCTCTCTGGCATCCTTGTAGGCCTCCTTCAGATACTGGCAGACTGCTATGAGGTCTCAATGCAGCTTTCTCCAGGCTGAACGGCCCCAAATTTCTCAGCCTATCTTCATACGGGAGGTGCTCCAGTCCCCTGATCATCCTTGTCCTTTTTATGTTGAGGACACCAGAACTGCACACAATACTCCAAGAGAGGTCTCACAAGAGTAGAGTAGAGGCACAGGATCACCTCCTTTGACCTGCTGGTCATGCTCCTTTTGATGCAGCCCAGGATACGGTTGGCTTTCTGGGCTGTGA
>WYDI02040944.1:0-22395 GCA_009867235.2 Psittacus erithacus
CTGAAGCCATGCTGGCTGTCACCAAGCACCTTGTTGTTTTTCATGTGCCTTAGCATGCCTTCCAGGAGAATCTGCTCTTTTTGGTAAAGCATTGCTGCCTGTGGACAAAATGAGCATTGAGCATTTATTGCTTAAATGTTTGTGTGGGGTTTTCTTGTATTTTTAGCTATTTATAAGGTACAACAGTAATAAAGGGATTTCTTCCACCAGACTCCTACCTCGTCAGTTGAATTGATTTCAGCTGAACAAACCCAGATTTAGGTTTACCTAATAATTACAGCTGTTAAACATCATGTCCTTTGATCGACCATGCTCATTCTCTCTAGATTAAAGGGCAGGGAACACTGAGTACATGTTTCAGTTCAAAGGGGTGGTGCGTAGAAGATAAGGACCTAGACTAGTAGTGAAGTTACTTAACTCATTTAGGTTAAATGGGAGAAAAGTGCTGTTTAAAAAAGGGTAGCTGCAGTGAAAGTAGACTGTTACTAGTACAGCGTAAGGAAAGATCCGTTACTGTTAAAACACAAACGTAAGTTTGAAAGAAAGAAGTGGAACATTATAAACAAGACTAAAAATACATACAGGTGTAACACAAGCACAGAACTTAGCAATATTAGCTAATAAATCTATATTTTGCTTCAGAGACAAAGTGAATTGCATACTTTTTTCTCTACCACGCCTAGGACACTTTGCATTTTTGACCTGGCAGCTTCTCTCTTCATCTTCTGCTGCTAAAAGGAAGCAACAAGAAATATGAACAAAACTATGGGCCTAAAATATAGGAAAAATTTAATATTAACCAGCATTATGGTTTATTGAAAATTATATTAAAATGAGAAACTAAGAGGTAATCTGTAAATGGTATTATTTTCAAAAGTCATGTGACTTTTTGCAGATTTAAAGCTAATTGTATTCGCACTTTGATCTGGGACCATGAAAAACTGTCTTTCAGTTCACCGTCTGGGGACATAATAACTTGAGAGAAAAATACTTACGCTTTTTCTTCGAAAACCCTATTGAAATAAGCTGGGACTGCCAGCAACATTACAAAGTGACAGCAAGTCCTTGGCTTGTACTGAGTTTTAACAAAGCCTGTTGCTTCTGTGTTACTGCTCAACATCACTCAGAAATTTGTGCTACTGGAATTGTGGAAATGCAACAGTATTGTTTAGACAATGAGATGAAACTGAATATTGATAGAATCATTAAAGAGGACAAAAGTGGAACATTGAATCAATTTAGATTTTTCTCCCTAATATTTATTCCAGGTTTTTACTGTTGATTCAACTTTTACTACTCTGCTACTGATTCTGTTTTGCAATTGCTTGTTTTCATCTAACGTTGCTACATTTCCCAAAATTTAAACTGTTAGGAAATGTCATTTTATACCACTAGCATTCTTATTTATTGTCAGAAAATAAAAATTCACAGAACTGCATGAAAATTGCAGAAAATATTACATTTATGTAACAATCTTCATGAGGTTGCTTTAAAAACTTTTTAAAACTTCAAGAAGATCTTGTGAGAGCACAAATGCTTTATTCCAATCGTATGTCTTAGGATTTATATTTTTAGGTTCAACCTTACTTATAAATTACTTTTTATATTCAGTGTTGATTCCTCTTTCTCTTCAGCACTGCATACTTAGGGTGTTTTTATTCTCTTGGTTGCCCGTCTCTCATTTCCACATTTGTATGCACTCAGAGTACCGACAAGAAGACTCAATGAGCAAAGCATCTGAGTTGTCACCAAGTCTACTCCTTTCTTGCTATGTACTAGAGGTTAAGCTTTCCACTTTCAATGTAATTTCCCATTTCGTGTGCACATTACTGCTCTGACTTACCTTACTTACCTGCATTACTGCTGTATTTCTTTTGTGCTTAATACCAAATTGCTTGATAAAATGCAGTGAAAAGATAAAGCCACAAAAAGCTGCATGCTAAATAATGTTAGGTGTTCTAGGTTAGTGATCGCAATTCACAATTAGTTGCGATGCATACTCCCTATGTTTTGGGGCACTTAAAGACCTTAGAACCAGCCTCCCAAATATGTTCTAGATATTTGACACCTGTGTGATTGATTTTAGAATTAGGAGGGAAGGGAAAAGGGAGATCAAATCTCACACAATGGCCTTTGCGAAAGTTGGACTCCTACCTACTCATTCATTTTGAATTCAGGCTGTTAAATACATCTGCGCAAAGAAAGGTTTGCCCAGTTCATCCAAGAAGTTCTCCTCAGATGATGCATTTCTGGGTAAAAATTTGAACTAATTCTGGAATAATAATAAAAAGAAGTAAACATTTCTGATAATCAATATTTATTAAAAAAAATTATTTTTAAAACTTATTTTTCTCCTGAATTAATAAAAGCTTTCTAATGCCTAGATTTGTTTGCATACATTAACGATATCTCAAACCTGAGTACTTCAGCTTTGATGTTAAAGGTCCCACTGGGATTTCTAGAACTACCACAATTCAGGTTGTGACTTAAAAAATTCTAGGTGCTTCAGCTGTGATCCAGAAGTCTGTCTGAGCTGTCTTCATGCTATGCATCAGTTCAGAAGCAGACTATGAAGTCAGATCAACCCTCAGTTATATCATCTTACCATAATGCCTTCAAATACTTTTGGTAAATACACAAATCAGAATGTAAGTTTAAGTTTTAGCTTAAGTATTAAGTATTTAAGGATTCTCCCCTGGCACACTTTTATCCCCAAAGCTTTTCCTTAAAAGAGCAAAGTCTAGACCCTGGCCTAAATTTAGACAATCGAATTTTAAAATCTTTTATTTACAGTTTCCTAATTCCAAACCAGTCCTGCTTGCATCTTCATGTTAAAGTAATCTTCTTAAAATACGATGCGAATTAGAAACCATTTTCATTTTGAAGGTGCTGATTAAAACTTATTTAGTAGGCAACATTTTGTATATTTTTAATTTTCACAAACTGATTTCAAAGACCTACATTATCACACGATATTTTGCATTTGGGTTTGTTTTTTGTTTTTCCTCTGGTTTTCAAAAGATGCAGTCCTATAGTATTTGCCCAGCCTCACTGAAACTGAAAACTGAGTAAGGGCTGCAGGATTCGCCCCCTATTAAAAAAGCCCAAGACACATGGTGCTGAGATTAACAAAACAAAGTAAAGCAGCTATGACTTGGCACAAAGTTTGACAAGCTGCAGAAAAGCAAATGTTTAAATAACTGAAGTGGTACTGATTTTCTATTCACAACCTTTTCTTTTCGAAACAGTATCATATTCTTTTCCAGCACATTTAGATTGCAAGTCAAGCTGTGTTTTATTTTTTATTATAATAAACCCAGTCAGTTTACTGTAACAAAGACATACTAGTGGTGATCAGTGTGAAAGCCAGTACGAAATCAGGCTAGGAGGAAAAAAATAGTCAAATGGTAAAATAAAGGACCAGCCGTCTGGAAAGTTCCTGGATCATGTAAAAAGAAAATAAAAGGCAGTGTTCTTATGAGACTAATGCAGAATACAAAAATATTTTAAGACAAAACTCTGCATCATTGACTCTGACATTTATAAACAGCAGCAGCAGCAAATCCTTTCAGATAATGGTGCATTTATTAAATATTTTCCAAGCCCTCCTAAAAAAACCAGAGTTTTAAAATAAAATCTTTCTAGTAGCATTGTTGACATCTGTAAAATGTACTGTAAGAACAAAATAAGACCGTAAAGCATTTTTGCTATCTTTTTTTCACATGTAAAGCAACTTTCTTACTTAAACCCCAAGTTTATTCAGTCTATGGTATATTTACAGGGTTTTGCGTATTTTATTACACTTGCAATAAGTGGTGGTTTACATAAAACAATGTACACGAATCTGACCAGATTTTTAACTAAAGGTGTTTCAGTTTGAAGTTCTGCCTTCATTTGTTCATGAATTTCAATCAAATACATACAAACGTGTGAGAATTGATGCTGGATTTTGTATTACAAGCAGAAAGGATTTTCTAAGTACATTCTTCCTGATCAAGAGACTACATGTGAACATACACATATTTTTGTATTATGACTGGTAACAGATAGACATGTTCACTTAGAGGTAGACACTTTGATGCGGAGTTTGATAATGTCACAAGAGTCACACATATGAAGTTCTTTTGCCATAAACAAAGTAAAGTATGATGTCACAGGAGATGGGAAGATAACTAAAATGTTAGAAACAGAGACTTAATGGCTTAAACTCTCAGAAAATTGGATATTTGCGGAAAGCTGTTACAGTCAAACAGCAGCGGCAGTTTGGAACTGCAACTGCACTGTTGTGTTGTAAATGTGTAGAAAGATCAGGAGACGTCTATATCATCCGCATGAGACAAACATTGTCAGGCAAATTACACATGTTGTCTCACCCAGGACAAAGGTTTGTGCCTAAAAGCAGAATTCTTTAAGAATTCTTAGAAGTTCCAGAATCAAACTCCCTGAAACAGTTACATTGCATGGCAAAACTTCCTTGGTTCTGCTGGGTTTGAGCTGTCTGGCACTTCTGTCAGAGGTACTGTCACTTGGGACTTGTAAGTTAAACATCTATATTTCTCAGTGTCACCAGGAGCAGAATCTGCTACTCACCAAATTTGCATTTTGAACATATTAAAAGCCAGACAATGTTGAGTACAAGACTGACATTCTTTTTCTTTCATAAAAATGGAGAAATGCTCCCCTTCAGCATAATAACCTAGATGCTAGAATGCTCAGCCACAAATCAGGGCAGCCGACATTGTATGCCGCTGGGAGTTTTATGGGGCTTGATTACAATATCTCAAGTCATGGAAAAGTAGCCTAACTACCCCTCTATGATGAGAATAAGCCACCAGCTCTGTTCAAGCTGTGCCATTGGACACAAAGAATATGAAATTCATGAGACTAGATACAAAATACTCATGCATGAGCTTGATGACATACCAAAGCTGTGACTGCATGAGAAAGGGACAACATTGTGTTTTGACTTGCTACATCATTTATGCATTTTACATTAGACTATGAATTACTAGAAAACAATACACAAAATACCCTCCCCCTAAAACCCAAGCAAAAATACACAGAAAAAATGCAAAGAAAGAAAGAACAAATCCATAGAAAAGTCCCTTCCTCTACGCTGAGTATCGTAACAGGTAACCCAGGGATTATGGCTCTTCTGGACTTGCTCTCCCTGTATCCAGCTTTAAGGAGAATATTTTCCCACCAGAACACAGTGTAATCTAGCAGTTAAGTCATTGGTATATGGAGCTATGGGTTCAAAGGTCCTCACATACACTGATCAGAACCCTGGGCAAGTGCTCCAGCACTTATGAAAAACTCAGTCCTTGCCATCTGTTATGCTGCTTTAAGAGAAATTTCAGAGGCAATTGCCCACAGCTAGTGTACAGCTTGTCTGCCTGGGCACATGGGGAAGACCCAGGCTCCAAGTTCCACCTACAAGAAATCAACTGGTAATTTCTAGTTAGTCCAGGTAAGAGACAGTGCTTCCAACATGTTTCATCATTACTTAGTACTGATTGTGTTTGCTTTGAATCCTGGTTGTAAGTGTTAATCTTTCCATGTGTGCTGTTTATGGTATACTGTACCATCTTTGTGAACTCCATTTCTGGAGTGAAATGTCCAACTGCTGGGCACTACAGCAGTGTGTGCCTTCATGCTCTGCTCCTCTTTTTAAATATCAAAGCTTTTTAATCAGAGAAGAATTTCTGCATATCCTGGTTATCAAAAGATTATCTTTCAGTGCAAAGATACTTCAGCAAAAAGGTGGGGGAGAGGGGGATAGTCAGAAACTTGAATCAGTGTAGTTAATTTTCCAGAATTGCAGCTTTTCTTTTGGGAATGGAAATATAACTAGATTCATTATCAGAATTATGGTGAGAAAGGAAGGGCTGCTCCAAAGATTTCTCACAGCACTTCAGTCTTACAGTTTAGCTCACTTGACACACGGTGCAGTGACTACAAATGGTTACCTGTATGGGTAACTGTACTGGAGATGGATTGGGAGGAAGGTGTGTAACCCAAATTTAGACAAATGTAGTGCTTCCAAGTCATGTGGGAGGCATATAGAAAAGAGTTCCTATGCTGCTGCTCAAATCCACAGACCAAGGTCGTATCTGTGGGAAGATACTAGATGTAACATCTTCCATTGTGTGGAGATGAAGGGAAAGAAAGGAAAATATAGAGTAAGTTTTCAAAAAAAATTTCCTGTGTGAGACAGGATGAAGAAAAGTGCTATTAAAGACATTCTTTGGAGTTCGCAAATGAACTAAGAAGAAATGTCCAGTATAGGAACAGATGACTGGCCCTTTCTTTTCAGCATAACAAGACTGAAAACCTAAGCGGGATTCCTGAGCACTGTCAGACCTCAATAGAAAAAGAGAAAAACTAACAGAAGACACAACCCTTCTTTGATAGGCTAGTGCATTAGACAGACCAATCAATATGCCACTTCTGATTTTGGATTTCTTAACTTACCCTTTCAATGCTCCTGTAAAGATGAGTAGGTGCCACTATTTTCAGAGTGCGAAAGTTGGTTATAGAAAAGAGACCCATCTGAGGTCACAAGGAAAGGCAATTAAAGGAATGATTTTAGAAATCCAATGCCTGAGTCCCCACAATTTTTTTTTTAATATGAATTTACATTAGAATTTAGTGGTCATGGAATTAGCATATAGTAGTATCATTATTTCCCTTATATTTCACCACAAAGAAATGAGTTACCTACAATACATTTGGAAATGTTTTACAGAAGGGATATTTTTTATAGGGAGAAGATCTGTGTCTATTTCTTAATGTTCAGAATGAGAACTATACACTGTAGAAAAAAGTCTTTCGTAAACTATCACAAGGTAGGAAGCCCACTGGAATGATGTCTAGATGTTATACTGGGAAAACACTGAGAGCTGTCAATCTTTTGCTGAGACCGTTTAGTAATCAACAACCATTGGTGCTGGAAAGTTTTTTAAAACATTGACTTTAATACCTTGGTCAGCTATTGTTTTGCTCAGATAGCATATAAATAATAATTCATGAATACTAACAGCTCTCTCCAGAAATAGTGGAATATTTAACAAGCCGTAAGTCACAAAAAATAATCATTTTCTTTTTTGAAGTTACTGGCTATTCACCTTTACAAATCTTTCCCTGCCTTCAAAAGCTCACCTTTTTTGAAGTAAATGTGTTATTTTTATTACGAAAGTATTCAATCATTCTGCTGTAGTTTATTGAGGTTCAGAATTTTCACTGTGTCTTAACAACATTATGAAATATGGCAGGATGAGAAAATCACAATCATGATACTCATTAAAGGAATACCAATTCATTATTCCTCTACAGTGAGTTATACTACCATAAAGCAAAATGTAACATAATTCAAGTTAAAGTCAGCCATTACTGGGACTATACCAACAGCCCATGCTCGTTACTGTTCTGCCAAGAGCATAGATTATAAAAGTAAAAAATACAGTACCCTTTGAGGAGTTTGCTCATCTGTTTCCATTTTTGATCACATTCTTTGAACTTGCTTCTCTGGAAACAAGAGGGAAAAGAGAAAACCCATGAAATCACATGCCTACATTAATGTATTCAAAATGTTTCCTTCAGGTCAGTCTCTAAACACAGCGGAATGCACCAGGGATGAGAGTCCTGCAGAACTGTGACCTTCGCCACTGCCCTTGACATTCACAGCCTTCTTCCTGCTGTTCAGCCGGCTGGTCAGATAGAGATGAAGAAGTAAGTTCAAGAGCCAAGTGTGACTGAGTACCCACAGCTTTTCATTAATACTTACTCTGGACATCCTTGCTGTTAGTCACAGCCAATACAAAGTGGTTTAGCAGGTGGTTCTTTATTGCTCATACAAAACTACCAAAAGATAAGAAGCACCATTGAATCAGATGATAAACAGGAATCCGGAATATCGCCTGTGTCAAATTCATCTTGCTACTGCTAAAGGTGATACCAGGTCTAATCTATGCGAACATAACAAAGCTGAACAGCCAGATTCTACTCTATTGCTGTAGTTCCCAGTCCTTCATTAAATATTTTACTCTGGCAATGAGTGAAATGAGAATATGAGAAGAAACCTGCAGGTAAAGACTGTACATTGTCCTTAACAGGAAAAAACCTCCTTTAAAGAACTGTAATACAGCACAGGCATCAAAAGTAGTAACATCTTATTGGAGAGACACTGATTGTGTCAGAAACTTTCACAGAAACACAAAACTAAATATATGAAGAAATGCACATTTGGATACTTTGTGGAAGCTCAAACACTGCTCTAGAGAGAGAGTTGCTTTTAATACCGTTCCCTTAAGATAAAATAGCAGAACATAATTTAAAAATATAACTATTTACGTAAGATACTTTTGTATTTCAGTAAGTTTACAGAATGTATTTGTGACAAAATATGAACTCTAGCCACATTGCTAGGCAGTATTAGAAGTCTCAAAAGCCTCAGCAAATATTCCTTTGTCATAAATTAAAAATATGTAAATATATGCATTAAAATTAGAATAAATATGTATGAATATCTCAACAAATACATGGAAAATTAGCATTCAATATTAGAAAAAAAACCACAGTCCAGATATAAGTCGCTTTCCTTCTGAAGTGTGTTAAGAATCCTGACTTCAGTGACACTTCTTACATGCTGCATGTAAACTACTCATCTTGCTCTAACATCAGTTTAAAGTTTTACCTAATAGGAATTTTTCCTTTTCAGAGCGTTTCAGAGCATTTTTGAGATGAGAAATCTCATTGTGCAGTTTAAAAACCTCTTCTTTGAAATGCTCATTCTCTTTTTCAAGCATTATTTTTTTTATGGTCATCATCTTCAAAGACAACCTGAAAGATTGCGATGCCTTGAATTTATAAGTAAGGAATCAGGGATTTAAATATTCCGCACTGGTGTAGTATTATACAACACAGTATCATATAATTTCTGAATTCTATTTCAGAGTCATATTATGAATAGAAAAAAGTCGAGACTCTAAATAGGTCCTGGCTAGAAGAAAGGCTGCAGTACATTATATACAAAGACCATAACACATGGGGACATTTTATTGACAGGAATAATGCATATCATACTGTTTGTGTGCCCTCATCATTCAGGTCAATTTATTATGGAGGCTGTGTCCAGGAAGGCAGCTGGGGCCTATCCACCCACACTTCCCCCCATGTTTATGAAGTGCTGTCCGTAACTAGGCAGGCAGGAGAGACTGTGGACAGGCAACACCAGGGGGTTGCAAAGTGCATGGCTAAGGAGGGGGGCTTGTTGCCTTTGTGCCATTTCTCAGTGACAGTGCTGCCAGTGTCATGAGGAGCACATCACATGTCAAAGCGGTGAAGTTTTCAGGCTGGGAGCCGCATGGAGTCCATCAGGCCTTCTGATATCAACACAGTTGGTTTTCTACTTGGTGTCGGAGCCACCCAGAGGCAATTCATATTCTGAACATTAACATGGCTTTGCATGCCTGTCACACATAGACCGTGCAGGGGTTTAATGCTATTGAAGACTACGGTTTAAATCTCTATGCAAACAGTGATTACCTTGTAAGAAGGTTCCAGGATAACATGCAACAAAAGACTTTAAAGTTATAGTTTTAGTAAAGCAAACTCATTTACATTTTTATTATGCGCGTCCTTTGTTTAAATCTTGCCACATCCATTATGGAAAAGACTTCTTATGCAACTGAAGCTTATTGGGACAGCTACTCTTTTTTTCTTGTTGGTCTCAAAGCTATTGAAAACATTTGAATATATTGTCTTATGGCTGTCTAGATTTTACTGCCACATATTTCTTTTAAAATTATAGAAAAGCTTTCAGAGCTGGCACGGATCTTTATAGTAATACCAGAATATTAACTAACTCCCAAAACCATTTAAAATATTAACACAAAAGAGAAGAGTCAGGCAGCAGTTGCTTTGCTTGCTAAGGAAAATTTAGGATATTGTTGTTTGCTTTGCTTGGTAAAAATATGAACTCTTTTTAAAAAATAACTTCAAAATAAAAATGTTAAAGGTCTTCAAAAGTAAAATTCTGAGGTTTTCAAGTGCCACATAAACTTAAACTATAATGTATTGATGAGTAAAATTTAGTCCATAACTAGTTGTTTTTCCTCAAAAAAGACATTTTTGATTTCCAATTTACCAGAGCAAATTACCAATGCATGTAAAGTTTTAGCCACAAAGCTTTCATTGGTTGTATAAAAAATCATGTAAATAAAATGGAAGCGCTTTGGAAAGTAATTCATACTACTTTGTGGTTCCCCTTCATTTACTGAAGAAAGAGTAGCAGTTTACATAAAGACCAAGTATGATTAACAAAAATGGTACTTTTAATAATGCGATTTTGTGATAAATTCTAATGAAATACTTCAGGAGTATTGAATTCTAAGCAGTATTTATGCAGTAGCAGATTTGAAATTAACCCTCTGAGGTAATTACTGATGAGTGTGTGCTTTTATTGAAAACTTTTACCAAACCCTGCAGACAGCTGAGCGCACTCTGGGGAAAACAGCAGTGCTAAGGCAACCGCACATGCAATATTTAAGTAATTAGCTAACACTCTGCTCTGGCGGTGCTCAACTCTAAACCACTGCAAAACCAACTTAGAATTTCAAAAGACCTTTTAAATAACTGTTACAGCTCTTAACAGGCTTAAGCCTTTGCTCCGGCTGTATTTGAGCATCAACAGCTGATGCTCAGAGAAGAACCTTTCCATAAACAAAAAGGTTTTAATTAATCCTGTGGCTATGTTTTAAATGGGATCCCAGCCCTAAGTGCAACTATAATCTGTTACTGGTTTAAGGAAAGGATGGAAAACCCACAAAAGCCATTTTCTTCACAAACTTGCGCTTTGCCCATTACTCAGATAACCTTTAGCTCTAGCTCCACCATCTGCTGAACCCAAGAACTGCAAGTAATTAACTATTCAGTCTCCTGCTGCAATGAGGACACTCATTAGCAAAATGAACAAAGGGACAGTTTTCTGTAGCTACAGTCATCTGTTACACTTTGAGTGGCAGGTTTTGTAGCAATGTTCTCTCTACCATCTGCCCACAGCGGTAGCGTTTGGCTTGCTTAAACTGGGGAACTTCTAAGTTGTTAAGAAAAAAGGGCTGGAGGTTGGAAGGCAATTTTAACACAGCTTTTGTAGGAGGCTTCAACATTTCTCACCTTTCTTGTTTTATTGCCTTTATTCTAACAGTTTGATTAATTTAAGTGGAAATATGCATATTTTAGCCATAATAAATTCTACTGTATATTTGCTGAGGTTTTGTATTGTAAACTCTTAGGATCACTTTTCTAGTAATACTAGACAGATATGCATATATAATTTGGAATATAACAAATTTCAACTAGATTCATCCACTTACAGTATTTTAGCCAAACAGGTAAAGGTGAGAAAATATAGCTATTTATTATGCAGTTGAGAAATATGCATTTGTCTTTGATACTCTGCAGTATTTAATATACGCTCAAAATAATAAATTGGCCTTTTGAATAACAGCTATGATTTTTGCACTCTTATGGCAAAGAAATGTGATGCAAATTACTGGTGCTCTCCTGTGACATGAAGAAAGAAAGTATTTGAGCATATTCTAGTTAAAATTATAAACTGAAGTTGATACTGTTGTTGATTTACTGGGAATTTGCCTTGAAAACAAATCCATTATTGAAAATCTGTCATCCAAATTACTACATACCTTTCCACCTCTACGCCGTACTTTTGGCATTTAAAGTCTGCATTATGCACACCACGAGAGGGTGCAATTGTACAAGCTGTAATGAAAAACAGTCATTTACAAATCCACCAGTTTTGAGTTGCGAGGAAAATGACCATTTCGAAATTTATTTACATTTACTGCTATTATTCATAATGGGTTACATTGGTATATACATAATTTTAATTTTTCCACAGTTTATAGCTGTACATTTCAAATAAATGCAGTTTAAGGTTGAACACGTGAACCCCTCGTATGGCTATTGGTCAAATACAAGGCTTTACTTCTCAGTCACCTGTTATTACACCGGCATCTTCAGTTTAGCCAGTGCATATTTTCTACAAGAGCTTCCAGTCTTGAAGATTTCAGGAGATCCAGATGCCATTATTCCTTTGACAATATGCTCTATCAGCAAGCGTTCTCACAGAGCTTTCCTCTTGTAGCTGCTGTATTTGATTTTGTCATCTATGTAGGTCTTTAAAATGTAACAGAATGTAGGCAACGGCCCAGAAAGGACTGACAAATTGTAACTGGCCTAAATAGCTCCATTTACCTTTTCAAGGAATGTCAGAGCTGGAAAAGAACATTAAAGGCAGCACAGCCTTGGAGGGAAAACAGTAATTTCATTGCAAACTCCTTGACAGAACAGCAGATGTTTCTGTTTTGTTTAAATGCAGACCTCTTAGAGAAGAAGGTGGTCACGACAATTTTTTGCTGTATGGATCAGCTAAAGATTGCACGGATTCTGAAGCAGTCCTTGAATTGGAGCCTCAGGATGAAGGGTTAGCCAGCCAGTTTGATATTGTATATTGCAACCAGCCTTCTCTACTTTCCATTTTTTCATCTGCTCAGAAACAGACAAAGATCAATCGGAGAGTTTTTGTTAACTGTTGTTAGAATGCTTCTTGTGACCTGGGGAGAGATTGAAGTTGTCATGTACAGCACCTCTTAAGAGAGTGCTGTATAAACCACAGACCCTGGGCAAATATCTCTAAGTCCTCTTCTTGGCAAGGTATTCAGATTCTGTAATTAACAGATTTAAGCTGAGGTTTTCAATTTAGGGCATGCTTTTCAGCTCTTAAAAATGTTCTTATTTTTCTTGTTCAGATCCCTAACCATGCTAGTCCCTACCTAGGACCAGTATTCACAAGCTTCCACAGATCAAATATCTCCTTACACTTATCTAATGACTGAAGAATTACATCAGCCCTTTTAAACATTGTTGTGAACTAGGAGTCTGTGTTCACTTGCCAAGTGTATTCCTGATGATAGCTCTATAGGTGTGGGCTACATTTCTTGCTTCTAGAGGTATAACTCACAATTTTCAGTGGACCCAGTGTACAACAGGTTGCTACAACTGCCATGAGCTGTCATTACTTAGTGCTCTGCATTGCCTACAAGTTTAATTGGCAGTGTTTTAATTTAATCCCAGGTCACTGATGAATGATGTGGAACCTTTATTATTACAGAACTTTATTAAACAAACAAGCAAACAAACAAGACCTATACAATGTTGATTCCTCATTTACAGGCGGCTTTTGAAATCTTTCATTGTTGAACAGGAGCTTTGCCAAAGGAAAATGTCTTTGTCTGGTTCATAAATTATGCAAAGTGTAGGACTTGGACAGCATCCCACCCTACTAGAGTTAAAAGGACAAATGGCAACAGTAGATATTTACTCTACAAATTCCACAGTCTATGTATTAATGTAACTTTGACTGAAGCTCTTGAACTGAAGAGAAAACTTCACTGCTACGCTTCCTGGTTTTGCCCTTTAGGCAAAGGGCCTCATGATGTGTGCCTACCTCAACCAAAGCCTTTTATGAGCTTTCTACCCCTTAATGGAAGATCAAAAATCTAAATTTTAAGGCATGACATACCTTACCATAGCATATTGAATACTATATTTTAAACAGCGCTACTAAATCAAACACATTGCAAGTCTTCACTTGACACGTACCACTGTATTCTACTGAAACAATGAAGTCAGCTTTATTGAAAGGCATTTTGTATAAAGCCTTTAGTGCTGGTTAAGAAGCCCCATAGTAAGTTTTCCATTATGTTCACATATCTAACATAAACAGGGCAGCAGTATCTGGGGGATCTCTGGATCTAAGCTATCTGGGTTTCCTCATCTAGAATAGGTGCTCTCTGTAAACATGTAAAAACCTTTCTGAGGCCAATAAATTGTAAAGTACTTGTTAACCTGCGATACAAGCACCTTGTTCTGCCTCCTCCTACAGACAGAACATCTTTTTGAAATTGTCCCCAGGATTTTCACAGCACTAACGATTCTACAACTTTTATGTAAGAGTAAACTCATTCAGTTGCAGACACTTCCTTTGCTCCCAATACACTAAGACTATTTTGTTCTTAATAGTACCATTTATAGTTCTTTATTTGATACATCGTCCATTTTACATCCTTCAAAGCCTTCTAATTACATTAACTGCTGTATTTTTTTCCTTTTCCCACATTTGTTATATGTTGCTTTAATTTCTATAATTTACTGTCACCTTGTCATGAAACTAAAGCAAGACTTTAGTAAAAGCTGTTCTCTTCCTTGACTATAAGACTCATGATCACATAACACTTTTTTCTTAGAGACTTCAGGTTTTTTGTTCGTATAATTGTGTTCAGATTTTAAGTCTCAGTGAGCTTCCTCACCAGTGTAAATCAAGCTTTTGAAATATTTCTTATATGTTCATAAACTCTCCCCTGCTTGAATATGTAAATGTATTCACATACTTATGGCATAAGTTATTAACTTAACTTATCATTCACCTTGGCCTCATCTTGAGTACTGCATGTTGTTCCAGGTCCCACAATTCAAGAAGGACGTGAAGGTACACAAATGCATCCTGAAGAGGGCAACAAAGCTGATGACAGGGCTGGAAGAAATGTGCTGTGAGGAGTGGCTGAGGACTTTGGACTTGTCTAGTTTGGAGAAAAGGAGACTGAGGTGTTTCTTTGCAGAAGCATACAAAGATGATGTATGGATGTATGAGACAATTATGTTTCCCATTTGAAGACAACAGACTGAAGAAATAAGACAGTTCTTAGCCACTATAACTGGCTATTTGTGTCTGTATTTGGGTGGGGTATACAACTACCAAGTCATGATCAGACTACCGATGATATAAATTTGTGTGACGTTAAGTACTACAAATTATTTTAGTCAAAATACTTACAATAGCATAGGATAATCCCAAATAGCATTCTAGTACCTTCCCAACCTTATGATCCTATAAAATTAATCACATTAGAAATATACTTTATTGAATATGTTCAAAGATTTCCATATCTGGATAAAGAGCTTATGATCTCTTACAAAAAACGTGCCATTTTAGTCCTTTTTCCTTTTTTTCCTGCAGTGTTCTCTCTTTTTGAAAGCTACAAAATATTTTTTGTAATTTGAACACACCATAATGCATATTTGACATTTAAGAGTTCTCCTTGAAAAGAAAATTTTACTGTATCTGACATTTCGAGTGCTTAAACAAAAAAGTGTGCTGTATCTGATACATAATCTATAATACTAAAAAATTAAAGCACAGCACAAACAAGAAAAAGGAAATTTGGGAAGAAACTGCATCTCCTATATATTTTAAAACTTTAAAGAATGCATTTAAAACATGTAAGAAGTAAAATAAGAAGCAGAACAGAATAAACAGAACAAACTACTAAATTGTTAACTTTGCATTATGGGCATTTATTTGTGCACCTTCTTGATCGTACAAGCAAATTGTTTAAATTGCAGTAATGGATAAAAATGAGCACCTACAACGAGTGATTTACTTCTGATGTAGTAAAAAATGAAAAATAAGAAGTTCAAAGAAAAACGACTTGTGGCCTCCCGTTACATGGAAAGCTCTCTCCAAGGTGGTGTACTGCCTACAGCTGGTTATTAGGAAACACTAAGCTGAAAAGTGTGTTTGAGCTCTTCTTCAGGGATATCTGGATTGTTTAAGTTATTTTCCAAGACTAGGTGACTAAACATTGGTCAACATCTATAAAATATTAATATTGGCAAAAATAACTCTCTTGTTTAATACATTAACATTTACAGCACTCACTAAGGAAGTGAAAGAAAGTAGGATTCAGTTACTTCCTCAGCCACAGTGGAGTCAAACTCAGCTCTTTCTTCAGAGCCCCCTACCTACAAAGGTATACACATGCCTGGGACAGGGTGAATCTCCACCTGGCTGCTGAAGCTGGACCAGAAGAGTATGAGAGTAATGCAAGATCTTCCAAACAGAAAGCAAAAAGAATATGACCCTGCAATCCCAGGGTGAGAACACTGCTACCATTCACACCATGAAATCCATAGGCATTTTTACCATGAAGTCATGACATGAACTGGATTTGGGAAAGAAAACTTTTCACACACAAATGAAGTGTGATTTCTTTTAGATGGCCTATGAAGCAGTTCATGGTTACATGTAAACATTCACATCTTAGCTAGTCACACTTCACTTTCTTAATAGTTTGGGGAGATTTAGTTCGAACTCAGATGAGTCTAGAGGACAACTCAGTTCACCCTTAAGTGGGTATCTAAAATTGATCAGACGAACTGTGTCCTCAAAAAATACCTATTCCTCTGCCTTGACTATCAAGAAAGCAAGGTCAGCACAGCTGCATCATAAACATGTCTACATTATTGATGAAGTGTTACAGGAGATAGATGTTACTCTCTTAATTTTCCTCTGTAGTGACTATTTCCCAACAGGAGTGTTTCACTACGCAATTTTGAAAAGGAACATATATTTTTTTTCAAATAATCTATATAGTCTACAGCACTCTTTAAAACCAACTCTGCTTAAAACATTATGGTGATTGCTAGGAAGATTCCACAATTCTTATGAACCCCCCCCTATTTTACACTTGGTTTTGGAGCTTCAAGTGATAGTACTGCATATCATTATCCAGGAATGAAGAAGAACCAAAGTAAAAAACTGAAATCTTTTCTCTCAGTGTTGTCTTCTTAATAAATCCTGTAGTTTCTTTCTTTACAGCAGCTACCCTTTCCTTCACTGTTAAAGTCTCACTTTTGCCTTCCAACCACCCACTTCAAGCTATGCAACATTCTTGAAATGCATATCATCTTCTGTCACTTGCTCAGTGTTTTCAGCATTCTGATCTCCTCTCACATCTTATTAAAATTCCTCAGCCTCACAGTTCCCCATATCTTTTCTGTGGACTTTTCTTCTTTGCTTCACATTTCTCTATCCTATTCTTTGAAACATCCACATGATTAATGCTGGTTTGAACTCATTCACAAGTGCACCTGTTCTTCTGTCCCTTCAGATGTCCAGGAGATCATTCATTCTGTAAAAAACACATTCCTTTCTCCTTTCAGGATTCTCTATGATTTTCTATATACTGTATTATACAGTAGATGATGTTAAAATGCTGTACACAATTTCCATTATATATCTCCATTTGACTTTGCTATGTAAAAACAATAATAGAATAATTATAGCTAAATATTTTTACTGGATAACTTTCCTAACTATCCAAGCAAGTAATTAAATATTTTTCTTTATATTTCTTATTAATATTGGCTTTGTTTTGTCAAGAAGTAAAAACTCGCATGCTCCATTTGAATGTGGGGAAGAAAGATGAAATTTAGGTTTATACTTTCTAAATTGGATTATTTTTACTGTACCAATTACAGCCTGAACTCCTCAAGAAGAAAGTTTGTGTCACAGTCCCTAGAGGGCAGTAGAAAGCCACCTGGAGTGCCCAGGATTGGTCATCCTTCTCTATCGGGTAGCCTAGGAGCTCAATTACCAAATTTTCAAGACATTTTCATTTTTTATTGAACCAAACAGCATTTTATGTGAATTATTTACTATGTTTCTGCCTCCTAACAGACCCAATCACAGACTGTCAATGAAAGTAAGTTCCCGTTATTTGCTGTGAATTAGCATATTCATTTGATTGACTACCCTCCATAATATGGACAAGCGAGTATTGAGTGCATGGGATCTAATCCTACACTGCTTGAGTATGCTGTAGTCAATTGTTTTTCACTTGTCAAGAAATTAAGAACTCTGCAATTTTTGCTTTCTTCCCCTGGTATCTATAAACATATCTCATTTATGTCATACTAACTATAACATTACTCATCCAGAACTATACTTGAGTATGCAAAACTGCATAAACTATGTCACAAACTTTCTTATTAATGAGTTTAGGATGCAACTGGTATAGTAAAAATAATCCAAATTAGAAAGTATGAAATCTAAATATCATCTTTCTTCCGCCACATGCAAATGGAGCATGCATTGTAAAAACTCAGCATCTGTTAGTCAATCATTTATGTATTTACAAAGATTTGAAGCCTGCTCTTCAATTTTTTCTTCATATTGTGCTTGAATAGTGCTTTTGTAGATGAGCAAGTCTTGCTGTAGTGAACAAGCTAAAAATTAAAATCTTAGTATTATTTATTTTCATATATAAAGTAAGCTAGTCAAAAGAAAAGTACAACTAATCCAGTACTCTGTTTGAGATGCTGATGGCTAGGTTCACTCACCTTAACAAGCATCTAACGCATTTTACACCCTATGGTATCCTCTTTGGTCTACAACAGTCACTTCGGCACAGGCCTCCACACATGTCAGAGCTCACAGCTTCATATCCATGCCTCATACATCTTAGGCTGTCAGTGGGAGTTTCTATCTGTGAAGCAAACCACCTATATTTAGGTGTCTACATAAGAACCAGGTGAGTAAATTTCTGTTACGGGCTATGAAGTCAATGGAACCTGATCCAGTTGTTCATGCACACATGGTTTTCTGTCAGATGAGGTATGAAAGACCTCTTATGCAGGGCTGACAGACATGATGGAGGGCTAAGGGAAACCTATCCCTTTCTGAAACCAGAGACAGAGGCCAAGTAGCATGTTTTTAGACATCTCCACTGACTACAAAGACAGATTTGCACTCATGATATGGGAAGTTTGGATGCCCTGTTTAGACAAAAATACCCCCATGAGACACCTAAATGTCAGTTTCTTAATATGTGAGCTGATTCTCTCCCCAAATAACAAATCTGACTGTTAAATAAAGTCTTGGGGAGCCTTCTATAATGAAAATAAGAAACATTGACCCATAACGTTGTCTGATGAAATTAAGTAATTATATGAAGAAAACGATAATTACTTTTGCAGAGCAAAGCATAGATTATAAAAAGGCACCAAAACAAACATAAATTGCCATGTCAGAAGTATCAATGACACCCTTGCAATGTTTGCTGTAAGGACCACTCCATTGTATCACTCCTGTGGATGATAAAAATTTCAAACTGACACTAAGACAACTGTTACTTATGAAATGGAAGAGCTGAATATACAACATTAAGCATATATTTCACTAGTAACAGGCAAGGAAAGCATGATGAGAGCTGACCCTTCATTTAAATATACCTTGTTTCTAGATTACAGTGTTCTCTGTTAAACTAAACCCTCCTCCTCCAAACCTCAGAATTGCGTATTTTAGAGATATTTGGATTCGATATTTGACAGGCAGAGAATATTTATGCAGGGAAGATACTTAGTTTTCTTAAAAATTAACTAACTTAGGAACATTCAAGTATCTGCCAGATGGTAACTAGTCAGATTCTGCAAAGGAAACTCACACATATGTATCAATACAGATATCAAAATGTACACCCAAGAATGATAAAAAATTATTTATAAACCCTAATTCAACACTCTTAAAGTATTTAATGGTAAAAAGAAGAAAAAATATGTGCATTTTAGCAAGAAGTGACAGAGGAAGGGTTAAAGGAAATGCATTCTGCTTGACACTGGCTCAGATGAGCAAAATACTTTGAAGTCGTTCAGGGATGTGAGGTAGAATGAGATACTGCTTCTAAAATTAGTATCGAAAGCATTTCATTTTAATTCTTATCTCTTTATACGCCATCTAAGAACTACAAACAAAAGTGGGGTTGTGCTTTATTTTTTTTTTTGTTGGTTTGTTCTTGGTTTGTTTTTTTTTTTCCGTAGGAAATCAACCTTTTCCCACACATTATTTTATATTCCAAAGCACCTTCCTTTATAATTTCATACACAGCAAAGGGATAGATAAAACCCCCTCACTTTGACGGGACAGGTCTCCCTCTGCAGGTCTCTAGAGGAACCTGTCTTCCAGCTCAAACTGCTACGGTATTTACGTTAAGCAGACTGCACTGTTCCTTCTTCTTAACATTGCATTAAGCAATTTTAATCCCTACATATTTTTCTGATTCAGATAACCAAGTAATCCAGTCTCTAATTCATCTATCAATACTTGTATGTTATTCTAGTTTGAAAACACAAATTTATATAATTTAGCTGAAATAGGTGTATGAAGACAGAGGAAAAGCCAAAACAGATTCCTCAAGAATTACACAAAGCAAAGATGTCAGTGACGAAAGTACACGTTCTATAGCATAAGGGAGGCTCTGTTATGATACTTTCCTAATTTACCTTGCATTGTAATCTCTAGCTCCTTTAATTCTAGTATTTCTTTGATACCTGTTTGCTTAGCATGATCAGTGCTCTAATATCCTGGTTTTTTAATCATCTGAAATGCAAGGCCTGCAAAACCAGACAGAATTGAAACAAAAATTACTTGCAATATTACATTACTTGCATTAAGCTAAGTCTCCTGTTAAAACGGAAATTCAGAGGCAAAGTGCTTATATTTTTTATCATTTCACTTGTCTGACTTTTTTAAGACAAAGGGGAATTTAAAAGAGTGTAATAAAACACATTAACAGGTTTCTTCTATGTTTGTTTCATAAAGACTTTTTTTATTCAAATAACAAAAAGTTAATCAACACTAAACATTATGTTAAGGAACATAAAAGAAAATGCTAAAGAAAAGATTGTGTTCTGCAGTAAATAGGCTATTTTCAGTGTTCTGTAGAAAAACATACCAGTCCAGGAATCCTGGACTGTAGATTTGGTTAGGAGCTAGATTTTCAGTCTCACTGGTAGATTTAATTATTTTGATACTATACACATAGTCTAAAAGACAGTTAATATTGTTACATTTTAATGAAAACATTGCAACATCAGATTGTTAAAAACATAACATTTGA
Source organism: Psittacus erithacus (assembly GCA_009867235.2). NCBI lineage: Eukaryota > Metazoa > Chordata > Aves > Psittaciformes > Psittacidae > Psittacus > Psittacus erithacus. The sequence continues at coordinate 20,817 of WYDI02040944.1, forward strand.
CTCCGTTGAAATTCCTTTCTGCTAGAAATAGATGGTGCCAGAAAATTCTTGCCCAGCTCTACCTAATTAACAGGTCATTGCAACTGGGCAAATACCATTCAGTCAGAGGTGTTCTGAAGACCTCTTTATTTTGCAGACTTTTAGATGTATTCCAAGTACTCACAGCCCAGAAAGCCAACCGTATCCTGGGCTGTATCAAAAGGAGCACGACCAGCAGGTCCAAGGAGGTGATCCTACCCCTCTACTCTGCTCTCGTGAGACCCCACTTCCAGTATTGTGTGCTGCTCTGGTGTCCTCAACATAAAAAGGACATGGAACTGCTGGAACAAGTCCAGAGGAGGGCCATGAGGATGATCAGGGGATTGGAGCACCTCCTGTATGAAGATAGGCTGAGAAAGTTGGGGCTGTTCAGCCTGAAGGAGAGAAGGCTGCGTGGAGACCTCATAGCAGCCTTCCAATACCTAAAGGGGACTTGTAAGAAAATGGGGACAGACTTTTTAATACGGCCAGTTGTGACAGGACAAGAGGTAATTACTTAAACTGTTAAGAGGGTAGATTTAAACTATACGTACGGAAGAAATTCTTTACTTGGTGGTAAGACACTGAAACAGGTTACCCAGAGCGCAGATACCCCATCCCTGAAAATACTCAAACCCAGGTCAGATGGGGCTTTGAGCAATCTGGTCTAGTGGAAGGTGTCCCTGCCCATGATGGTGGGGGTGTGGAAGAGGATAATCTTTAAGATCCCTTCCAACCCAAACCATTCTATGATTCTATATGAAACTCCTCACTGAAGCAGTTGCGTACCCAGCTGTAAGGCTTCCCTGTTAGATGCACAGTTCAGCCAAAAAGTCTGAATTACCGTGGGCTACATTTAATTTAGCGCACAGAGATTACTTTCAATCACATCACAAGCAGATTCTCCCAAAGCAGAAGAGTACACAAGATATCGTCTTACCCTTGTCAGTCCCTAGAACAGTAGCAAAACACAGGAAACGTTCTTAAATGGGTAAATCAACTATTTAGGTGAAAGCTCATTGTGTAACCGCCCCAAGAGCATTACTAAGAGCAAATTCAGGACGTGTCTGGTTTCGCGTTCAAAGCACCGTGAATCGCAGCCCCGTTAACAACATCTGATGTCACTCCACTCCGACCGGGAACCGCCCTCGGCCTCTGCATCTGTGAAACCAGGCGGTATCTCCACGGAAAGCAACTGATCCCATCCAAGCCAGGCTTCACACAGCAGCCCGCCGCCGCCGGGCGCAGCCTGCGGCGCAGCGGGACGCCAGCTCAGGCCTCGGCGCCCTGCCACCGCTCCTCACGGGGGCTCGGGCTCCGGCTCCCCCAGCAGCACGGCAGCGCCTGCGGGGCCGGGGGGAGGGCCCAGGGCCGCGGCACGCACCCCCGACGGGACGCTCACAGCCGGCCGGGCCGCCCCCGGCCCCGCCGCGGCCGCTGCCATGGAAACCGGCAAGCCCCGGCGGCGGCGACGCTTCCGCAAGCGGGCGACAGGAAGTGACGTCTGGCGCCGGGCCGGGCGGTGGTGGCGTGCGTTCGGTTGCCGTCTCCAGTGTGGCCG
>WYDI02040950.1:0-12383 GCA_009867235.2 Psittacus erithacus
GTGTGAGGTGTCCCTGCCCATGGCAGGGGGGCTGGAACTAGATGATCTTAAGGTCCTTTCCAACCCTAACTATTCTGCGATTCTATGGGTCTTCTATGATCTTTCGTCTTTACTCTGGTCAAATCATGACCAAATCTTCTCTACACAGCAACCGACTGTTTCTTTGTCAGACCATCTCCCTTCCTTTAAACTACTGCTTCCCTTATGCAAACATGACCATGAAATATGAGAGCACAACTTAGAGACCAGAAGCCTGAAACTCTTTCCTTCTGCCTGTATGGGGCATATCCAGGCCACACCAGAATTACTGGTTTCTCTCATCTTCTCTGCTCCTGTGTTCTGTTTTTAAAACAAGTAGGACTGTGATGCGAGACCTTGCTGCAGGGTATGTCTGCCATTGTACCTAACGAGAACTCTAGATTCTGGCCTTAAATCAGGCCTTTGGAGTATAATTATAGCAAGTGACAAGAGCTATATCCTCAAGATCCTGATTTGAGAAAAATGTGGTAGTTTGGGCAAATAAAATGTAATAGGTAAATGCTTGTCTGTTGGGGATTGAAAGGGGCAGGGTAAGCCTGAAAAGGCCAAAGGTGCAGGTAAACCCTGAGCTCTGGTAAGACCCTTTTGCCCTGGTGGTAGAAACAGCACTTGTGATGAGGGGAACTATGGATGGCGAGCTGCTCTCAGACCCTCACCCCAGAGCCCAAGATGCTGCACCAGCAGCCACTCCTGGTGTGTCTTCTTCAGGTGATAAAGGAGGGAGCAGGCAACAGCCAAACAAACAACAGCAGCAGCAGTCCCCTCCACAGCATCGCATCCATGGGGGGGCTCTTCATCACACTGCCACCCCACTTAAGGGGGAGGCAGGAATGGTGCTCTTCTGCCACACTAAGAAACTAAGTGGTCAGCCAGCCAGAAAGATCGGGCACCACCAATCTGTGCTATGGATCAAGGTCTCCAACAGTACTACTGCATTTACCTTTATCAGCAGATCTATGAATACCCTTTGCAGTTTATTCTGCATTAATAGAGAATCCTTCAAATAGATGATGAAAACAGAATTTGATCAAGACATTTTAAGGTTCCAAACGTATGTCTTTGTAAGATGGTTTACAGTCAATATCATCTCCATTAGTACTCTGGTATCTATTTTAACATCAGCAACTAAGAAAACAAAACAAAACAAAAAAACCAACAAAACACCAAACTTTGGTCAAATTTTATTTACTTGTTACAAATGATTAAGTATAGAAAGCCCTACTAAGTTTGTTAGGCCTTCCACCTATGAATGAAGCATGGCTCTGGAGATGATCAGATTCCTGACCTGATCTCTACCAGAGGGGTTGTTATCAGCTTTAGGGATAGTTTAAAAGGGAGGAGTACCAGCTGCAGTTCCAGGAGACAGCTGCATGGACAACCTAGACAGAACAAAGTTTGGTGCCCTTCAAAACATTAGAGAAACAATGGAGTAGGCTTTCTCATCAACACTCTGGGTCACCTTCAGCACAGCCGCACTGAACAGACAGCACAGCCAGCCACAGTGGGGTCAACAGATAACGAAACAGAGCAGGCTATAAACCATGGCGTTTCCCAAGAAAACCTACAATTTGCTGAACATTCGCTTGTCCAAAGCAGTTAAAGAAACAGTTTTTGATTGTGAGCACAGGCTTCATCTCCAGTCCTAAAGCCATATAAAACTTTGGCTGCCACCAGGCTTACTAAGTACTATATAGCACGTGGACTGGAGCTTGTGAACAGAGTACTGCTATGCTTCTAGAAAGTAATTCTTGCACCTGGGTCTTTTGACATCCATTGTATCCTATGGCAATCAGCACAACATTCACCGAATAACACACAGATCCCAAGTGATGTTTTTCCTCCTGCAGAAGCATTTTGAACAAAAAAATTTAAAAAGAGCCTTCTAAAAGATGCACTGAAAAACATCCAAAATTCAAGGCAATGCTTCCACTTACCCTCTATTCAAATTATTTAATCTCTTTCAGCAAGAAAGATAAATTCCAACCAAAGTCACGCTTCAGTTATCTTGAGAGCTAGTTGTTCAACATTATTAGAACAGTAAGGCTATAAATATACATCCTAGGAAGGTCAGTATCAGCAAGGAAGGTGGACCAGGTTTTTTTTTTTCTAAGGCTTACTGCTTGTTTAATCACACAAGTCAGTATTTCCTTCTGAAATTCCAAAGCAAGTGCATTTTTAGACACAGCATTTTACTGACAAAGAGAAAGCTTTGACAAAAAGACTGTACACTGAAGAGTACACAATTTCCCAGTGCTGTTTTGCTAATCACCAGCTACTTGATGCTTCAATATTCAATTTTCCATTAAAAGTGCCAGATGTCTAGTCCTTCTGGCTGCAAGGAAGAACAGAAAGCAAACAGATCCCAAGTCACATTAACTATACATCAGTGTTTGCTTCAGCAGCAAACCAAAGACAATTGCCATGAAACACCAGTAAGGTGCACTGAGCAATCGCAGGACCAGGCTCCATACTGCAGATAGCTACTCACCACTTGCATCCTCACAGAGCCACCATAATTAAAATCTCTCGCCTACATGATTTAGACTGTTGAGTTTACACAGGCTGTTTCCTTCTTTTACTAACTGAAGACTTTCTCAGGGGTTATTATCACCCTAAGGAAAAACTCCTTGCAAATTTACATGTTTTTTTCATGAGAAGCTGCTCACAGCGAGACCACTTAAAGTGACTCAAGCCAATGTATTAAAACAACATGTACAAGAGCACATAGTTTGAGGCTCCTACTGACACAAAACCAGGTTACCACACTAACATTAAAGGGAAAGCCTGAAGGCCTGAAGTTTTCCTGTCCCTTCTCCAGGAGAAGGAAGCATTTGGGACTAGGGGATAAGGGGAAGAGGGAAATAGAAGCAGCTGCTTTTGCAGCTACTAAAAAAAAAATTAAAAAAGGAAAATATATCTGCATGCATTTTTGAGAAAGGCAAGTGGACCTTTAGCCTACCCACTAATTGCTGTCTGTTCCCCAGCAGCAGCCCACAAGCTAATGGAGAGGATGAAGCCAATGCCTTCCCAGCCTGGTCCCAAGGCATTGGGCTTCACCAGAGATGGTACTTGGGAATGAGACACGACCTTTTCACTGGCCAAAGTGGAGGGAGTCTATCAGCCTTGCATCCTCCCTAAAAGCACATACCTGCTGGCTTTGCAAAACTCAAGACTGTGTGAATCGGCTTGCATCACTTTCAGTTTTCTTGTGCAGCCTCTTTCATGTCTAAGGTAGCTCCTTTCCCTTACTCATTTGTACTGTGCAGTGAATACTCACCTGCCTTTGAAGCTCAAAAGGCTGTATGATTGTAGCGGGGCCTCACCATTTCAGAGGGCATTGCTGATAAACAGTATAACTGAAGGAGCACTTGCACATATCCCAGCTAAGGCGTTTTAGTATGTGCTAGCACTCAGCCTTCAAACTCCAAATTACTCTCAATTTAGAGATCTCTACCAGCTGTAGGAAACTAAATATTATTATTGGCATGTTAGCTTGGACAATGAGTGTATATTTTAACTAAACTAATAATTTGAAATATTAGACTTTAAAAAAATTATCTGGAATAATAATAAATTATTTACTTCAAATATAGTTACTCTTCTATGACCATAAATGTGACTGATGCATTCCTTGCTAAAGAGACATTAATAATTACACAAAGCTCCTTCATAGAATATTCAGATTTTTCCCACACTTTAAAAAATGGAAATACTTAATTCATTTTTACCATGCAGCAATCAGATAGCCTGAGTGTCAGACTGCCAAAATATACAAGATAAAAAGCCCACCATGGGTCAAAGGCTGACAGAAGGCTGATTCCTTTTCGTAGCTGTCTTTCCTGTACTTCTCTTAACAGGAAAAATAAGCAATAGAACAGTGTTCTCATCCATTCTCTGAACTTAATCCATTTAATCTAGCAGGCCAAAGTCACTCAGATACCACAGCAGTACCTGATAGTAATCCATAGGCTACAAATACAGGTCTGTTCTCTTCGAACACCCTAGCTGAAACAGTACTACTTTTCAAAAGCTGTCAGCACCAACAAAGTATATCAAAGTGCAGTGGTGTTGCCCTGACGGTATCTCTGCTTTTGTCAAAAGCTACAGCAAAATAAAAATGTATAAATAAGTTGACCATATACCAGTTTATTTCTTGCATCTCCAGGGACGATTTTTGACAACACAGGAATTTTAATAAAGATTGATGTCATATTTTCTTGCAACCGAAAAAAAAAGCTAACACTTGTCATGTCACCTTTCCTTCTATTACAAACCACTGCAACACTCTGGAAGGTAAAACCTACTGTAGAACAGTAGCACAGACAACTTCTCTGTGAGTAAAAGAGTTCGGTACCACCTCAAAATTCAGAAACTGTCTTTTAGGTAATATTGCTCAGTCTCAAAACTGAGGTCAGCATCTTCACTCTTCCACTGTTCCCAACAGGGGTGCTTCAGACCCATGTTCCACTTTTCTATCCACTCCACTAGTCTGCTCTTCCTCTTAGCCAGAGTCTTTCTCAAGCACTTATGCGCTGTGATTACCAGGAGCTAACTACATGCTTTAGTGTGCAGTTCAGGTCATAATTTTAGTGGAACCACAAGTACACTTGTAGAACAAAAAGGCAACAGCAGAACCACAACATCAGGCCCTGCAGCCATTAAATTTTACAAGTAGCAGTAATACAGCAGGACATTGTCTCTAATATGTTATGGACAAATTAAGATATATATCACTGAAATAATTACAAGAAACATCTAAAAATTAATTACATCTGTATCCATCCGCATATTTACGCCAACACTGTAACCATGTGGTATCTAAGCTTCTCACAGAATTTATGACCAGAAGAGAGTATTAGTATCATCTTGTCTGGCTTGCTGAGTAATACAGGTAATAAAACCATACAATAATTTCTACATCAAGCTTGGTGCAGCTAGAGCCTTGTCTGCCTATTAACAGTATTATACAGAGCAAAGAACAATTCAACACATCCTTAAAAATTGCTTTTTGCCTTAATTGGGAAAATTCATACCCCAGGACACGCAAATTTCAGCTGTTTCGGTGCCCAACCAATGGATTATCACCATCAAAACAGTTCAGAAAGTACTGTCTTTATATAGTCTTGAAGATTAAGGTTGATGAGCAAACTGGACAAAATAACTGTACTTCTTAGCAAACAACTATGGAAGCTCAACATAAATGCTTTTCCTCAGAGGAAGCAAGGTCCCTTCCTAAGTTTCAGCATCAAAGGCAAACAATAAAAAAAATAAAAATCACCCTGAAAAAGGTGAGAAGGAAAAAGCAACAACTGAAGTCCTGGAGAGCACAATGCCAAAGTGAAAATAGAAGATGAACTGCAAATAAGGACTCATCAGCTGTTAGGGCTCTCAGCGCTGTGCTGAAGTGCCCATAGAGCAGAAGTGCTTCTAGAGCTTGTCCCGTACATAAGGCATCTGGCTTCTTACTGGAAAATGTATCTCAAAAGAGACATACCAAACTATGTAAGAAAACAAAATTTCAGCTTTTGGGTAGGAATCCAAAATTAGAACTGGGATTCATTTTTGTCACTGTGAAGTGATACATGCCAAGGCGTTACAAAACCAAAACACAGCTGTTATTTTGTCTGGACCACTTTTTATACTTCATACAAGAAAATCTCCACTCATGCTATAATTAGAGAGCAGACATCCCAGAGCTCACTGGGCTTGTAAGTACAGGTATAAATTGTGAAACTTTTCACTAAAGATTACGCTGCATATGATTTACTAAATTTATTAAAATAGAGAGGGAAGAAACTGCTCTAGTTACTGGTCTGAAAAACAAAATTATTAGCACTTCAGGTGATGAAAGCAGAAAACATCTGTCTTTCCTGCTCATACAGAGGGCCTGAGCAGGAGTTTCCCTCCCTCCAAATCTTCATCTCTCATGTACGGGGCAGAACTGACTGAAACCAAAAGAATTTCTCTCTGGATGGTGAAGAGACTTGATTAGCAAGTTGCTTTTTCAGCTGAACAGAAAAACAGACAATATGTGAGGCTTTTCCACACAATTAGACTTTCACGAGATAGAGAGCTATGATTCATAAATTCATGGATGATATGCAAGTTGTTCAGTGACTTCACTGCCTTCAGTTCAAATTCACTACACTGAGACCATAAATTTCAATTTCACATGCTGAAATGGCTGATTTCAATGATGCCTTTTGAAGACATCCATATCTGTCTGTATCTGTAGAATTTACAATAAATTCTGCTGCATGATAGTTGCAGTACCAATAATTATGTTCCTAAGAATGATTTATTTCTACTTACTGATTAATATTAAAGACTTATTTGGTCCTATTGAGAATATTCTGAACACAGGGAACTAAAGAATTATTGTTTAAATAAACAATATCTTCTGAGAATATTAAGTTGTGTTGTAGAATAATGGTAAAGCACTAAAACGTAATGACATTTAAAATGTACAGTTCCTCTCCCTCAGGATTTCCTTGCAATGATCCAGAAAACCAGCCTACTTTATCTGGAGAATCTTTTGACTGGTATAAGACGACAGTTTACATATATATATCTGTGCGCTTGTAGCCATCATTAAAGCACACAATCTCTGATTTAGCAAAAACCACCAGCTGGCATTTTACAAGCTCCAAGCTATACTTTGTAGGGACAGTCTCCCAGTTCATGTTTGATTACCCGCACATGGCACATGCTGAATACATATTGGATGATGGAAACATGCTGAGTCAATGTTACCAATTCTAGCAGAGAAGCTGATGACATTTGTCACCTTCAGCTGTAGTACAGTCAGGGGTGTAAAGACAGCCCTTGGTTTTTACAAACTGAAAAGACACTAAATTTTAGAAATTGTATGGAGTTCCTAGGTTTGTAGAAACTTTTATTTTATTGATATAACAGTCCTTGTATAGGTGTCAGCTCCCATTTAACAGACTAGACAAAACCCAAAATTATTAAGCTCAAGTCAAAGTACAAGAACACCCATACCTTTAGCAACAATTGCCAGCAGTTTACACTACTATTTGATGCATGCAGTAGATCCAGAACAACACATCTGCTTCCCTGCAAGATAATTTGAGATACAGTACTTCCCTATAGTGGTCTGCAAAAATTCATCAAAAATTGTATAGAAATTTAATCATGCAGCTTATTAACTTGCTTTCTCAATTTCTCTCTCTACCTGGGCTAAGAATTGATGAGGCCTGATTTGTTGCCAGATATGATCCCCTATACCTCTTGGAAGTGGTGATTCACAGGTGTATTTTTTAAGTGAATGCTTTTGTTGGATACACCCATTTCATCTCAGTGTGTTTTACTGAGTTCTGGCAAATTCAATTGCACCATCAATTCCACAGATTTCTGAATCTTCATGTAGCACTGAAGACCACATTCACTTCATGAACCCTTCAAGTGTTTTGCTGACATGAATTTCTGCACAAGATTAATTTAATTTACACCACAGATAGGTTTTGGGACGGTTTCAGTGATGCTAAGTCTGTGACCATACTTGCTCTACCTACAGAGATCCTGCTTACATTTTATTATTGCCAGAGGACAATACGTGACCTATGAAGCCACCTAAACAAGCCTAGGAACATGAATAATTCAAGCTTCAGAAGATTCAGGCACAAATCTAGTCTCCCTTCAGGACACAAAATCAATGGGTTACAACATCAAGAGTTGCCCAGTTCAGCAGTCCTGTTGCACTTTCACATGCTGTCAAAAAGTTGGGTACAGTACCACCAATTCAATTTCATTGAAAATGATGGACTGACCACACAAGACAAAGGGGAAAAAACCAAACCAAAAAAAAAAAAAAAAAAAAAAAAGGAAACTAAAAAACCACCATGAACCTAAAATCCCAACACATTTGGAAGGTATTATACTTAAAAAGGCAGAACAGCAGTAACTGAGAAGAGAGAGAATTTAAGTCAATAAAACAGGCTCACCCTACCAAAAAAATAAAAAAATAAATTCGGTATTGTAAACTGCACAACAATCCCCTTCTCACATCATTACAAACAGTGATAGCAGAAAAACAAGCAAACTGAAATAACAGCATTGGATATATATTTCAGTGACCATCTTGGAAAAATGCATCCTGTGGAAAGACTGCTATATATTTGAAGTCTTTACTACACTATACTGATAGAATAGCCTGACTCAAGTTTTGCCGCTTTGAGTAACAGTAGCTAACTTACCAGCTCATTGACTACTCCAAACAGCATGTGTCTGCAGTTGCTGGAGACAAACCTTGGAAAAGCAGCTCTTCCTACTTCAATGGCTTTGCCTATACTACATGATTCTCATCATCACTGTTAGGTTTGGATGATCAGGGACAGGGAACAGAATTTAAAGTTACAGCACAATTGTTCCTTACATAAACATCTATAATAAAATAATACTTTGTTACCCTATCACTGCCAAGTGCTTGTTTGATTCAAATGTCAGGTACCTTCTCAGTACTGATTTATTAAAACTAGTTAGCCAGGTATTTGGAAAAAGAATTGCTAGCAACTATAGTGCAGTTTCCAAACTTATTTTGCCATGCTGGAGCACTAATGTGGGAAGCCTGCTGCTTTTTCTATTAAACATGAATAGGGAGGGCTGTGATGCTGGGTACATTGAGGCTTTGGCAAAACATAGCACAGTTGCTGGTAACACCATGTAAAATACCTGTTTTCTTTGACTGAAATGTAATGTTCATCTTCCTAAAACCACCTGTCCATATAAAAAAGTAGTAATTTATAAATCTCTCTCAAGTGCAATAAACAAAACTTCAGCTAGTATTAAAAGCAGCCTGCCCTGACAAAAAGCTTTATGCTTGCTTTTTTGTATGTCTAGACACCACTGCCATCCAGGAAGAACATTTTTTCACATTAAAAAAACAAGAAAAAAAAATCCAACCCAACAGGAATAAAACCAAACCACCAAAAATGATGGTAACTTGTGTAATGAGGTAGAATCCATAGGGACACAATAACTCCCATGTAATAAAGGGGACTTTTTCTTCTTTGGTCTATTGTTTAAAATGAATTAAACATGTATTCTGGGGTCAGTCGTAGTGGTTATTTTTCTGCTTCTTAGTAGCTGGTGCAATGCTGGTTTTCAACTTCAGTCTGAGAATAGCACTGACGACATACCAATGCTTTTAGTTTTTGCTCAGTAATGCTTACTCCGATCAAGGACTTTTCAGTTTCTCATGCTCTGCCAGTGAGGAGGGGCACAAGAAGCTGGGGGGGAGCAGAGACAGGACACCTGACCCAAACTAGACAAACGGGTATTCCATACCACAGCATGTCACATCCAGTATATAAACTGGGGGAGTTACCCGGAAGGCCCAGATCACTGCTCAGGTTGGGCTGGGTATCAGTCTGGGTGGCGAGTAATTGGATTGTGCACCACTTGGGTTTGTTTTCTTTTACTTTTCTCCTTTTAGATTTATATTCTCTGCCCTTGTTTTTTCCCTTATTATTATTGGTGGTTTTGTGTTATACCTTTGTTACTGGAGTGTTACCTCAATCCATGGGATTTACATTCTTTCAGTTCTCCTCCCCATCCCTCCAGGAGCCGGAGGGAGGGAAGAAAGGTAGGGACTGAGCGAGCAGCTGTGTGGTTCTGGCTGGGCTTAAACCACAACAACACAATCTCATCTCCCCTGGCTTTTCAAACTGTATTTGGCTTTTTTTTTTTTTTTTCCCCCAAGGCCTTAAGTGAATAACTAAATTTTTAAAAGTATGAAATGTTACCAGAAGAGAGTGGGAAGGGGAGGGAGGCAGCAGCTGAAAAAGGGAACTAAAAAACAACCCAGCCCACATAAGATGAGAGCTGGAAAGCAGATGAGACAATGTGATTACAAACAAGATTTCCCATCATCCCTATAGTCTTGTCTGCAACACTTTGAGTACATGAAGCATAGACTGAAATGATCCCATACTTTGTGCAGTGTACAGCACTCTTGTACCTGACACCACAGTGATCATTTGACTTCCTACTGCAAAACAAATTCTCCTTTCCCCATTTAATTTTGTTCCAGCTGAAATCTTAAATCTGGAATATATGCATCACATATTCTCATATGCTCATAATTTCCACGCATTTCTGGCCTCTCAGCTAGTAAAGTTAAGGAAAACAACCCAAAACCAACCAACCAACAGCAACAACAACAAAACAAAACAAAACCCCACAAAAAAAAGATAAAAAAAAACCCACAAAAAAACAACCAAACAAAAAAACCGAAGAAAATAAAGACATAAAGCATCATCTACTTCCCTAGTGTTTCATTTCCTTGGTACAAAGCAATGCTATTATCAGTAAAAATTATCAGATCTACAAAAGCATGACTTATATCCTCGCATCTATAATAGCCAACGCTCTCCAGCACAATCATTAAGCCATTACCCAAGATGATGGAAGCTGAAACACTGTGGATATAGTAAAAGGTAGATGGTATACATCCCAGGATCAGCAGGGCAGATGGATCACCTACCTGGATTTGGCAGGCACAGCCCTGAGCCACAACTCATCAGACCTGCCAGAGACAGGCAGGCTCATACAGAGCTATCGCCTATCTCTGTGTCCAGCTTCCCAGTATAACACGCATGTGAAGGGCACAGAGCTGGACCTGGGCTGCTTGCGCATACTTTTGCCAAAGGCAATAAGCCCTCACAGAGAGGAAGTGCTTTGGACCACAGGGACATGGTTTATACAACCTCCAACAAGTTCCCAAACTCTCACCATTCCAATACTCCCCCACTACAGGATGAATGCAAGAGCCAGCATACTTTTCTCTGCCTGCTGAAACAAAGCTCTTCTTTCCCTCTCTGGGAGGCTGTGCTCAGGTCTCAGACCTACCATACCCAACTCGTACCAGGCTCTCTTGAGACAGATCCCAGCCAGATGTTAATTATTGTTGGAGGGAACAAGGCCACACAGGCAATGTGCATACCTGGAGTATATGCAATCGCTCCAGACTATTCCCAGCTGTGAAACACTACCTTCTTATTATGGGAGACTTCAGTTCTACAGAAAGCAGTCCTGGACCAATCAGGTTGGTTCAGGTTTTCTTCCTTGCAAAAATGGTGAGGAGATAAAGGATCTCATATTGCATTTTATATTTTTTTTGCTGTATTTATATAAAAATTAATTTTTTAAAAGGTACTGTTAAATGGAGTTAGTAAGACAGAACATAGAAAGTGAATTTAAATTCGAAATCTGTAATGAAGTGATTTAACTAATTCAGAAGGGGCTTGAGTACTCAGATTTCCAATGGGGTTCAGAAATCTGATATGCTTTTGCTACACCCAATTTTCATTCCATCTAAATCAATTCTGGAGAGAGACACTAATAGTTTTAAATTTGAAATAAAAACTTGCTTGACAAACTCTGACTCTCTTAAATAAGGTTTTTCATCATAGTATATTCATTTAAGACTTTCAGAAATTGTAATAAATACAACTCAAATACCAGAATTAAAAAAAAAAAAAATCGTTTCCATTACCAACTCTATTCCCAATGAAGAATTTGAAGTGAAAATACAACTTGCAAAATGTTTCCTGTGTACTATATTTCCTCCTCCTTCTGAAGCTTTGGAAAAGAAAGAAAATATTCTCTCCCTGATATTCCTCCTTTTTTCTACTCAACTTTTTTTTCCCAGTGTGTGGAGGAACAGAAAGGAAAAGTCATATTTTGTCATGCAAACTGACATTTTCACAACTTGAACCCCGGAAAAGGTTAAAAGTGGTCATCTTCAATTGCTTTACCTCAATTTTACTTCAATTCTCCCCTGATGTTTCCACTGGGGAGAGAAGGGGGGAGGGAAGAGGAAGAAGAATGCAAAATACAAGGACTTGCCACAATTAACTTCATAAACTGCAAAGGAGTTCCGTAACTACAGCTCAAAGGGGAATAAGTGAACACATTGCTCCTTTTCAAATTTCTGGGAATTCTACTTGTTTTACAAGATCTTTGATAAAAAAATAATACAGGGTGTTCTATGATAAAATGTACAACAACTGTTCTTTTACAGAGGAAGTCCCCAATATCTTCAGCTAAACAAATAACTGCTCTATATACCACAACAATTAGTTTCACCCACCCACTCTTTATGAATGGCTTTGAATATTATGAAGTTTAACCATGCGAAGTGCAAGGTCCTACGCCTGGGTCAGAGCAATTCCAGGCACAGCTACAGGTTGGGCAGAGAAGAGATTCAGAGCAGCCCTGCAAAGAAGGACTTGGGGGTGCAGGTCTATGAGAAAATGAACATGAGCCAGCTTCAGTGTGCACTCACAGCCCAGAAAGCCAACCGTATCCTGGGCTGCATCAAA
>WYDI02040953.1:3897-15507 GCA_009867235.2 Psittacus erithacus
AGGGAAAACTCGGAGCTTGGTGACTGTGTGGACCGAGTCTCATTCCACATTCCAGCAATAAGCAGAGTTTCAGCAGTGCTGTTGTGCGTATTGCCTATCCAGCTCAGTTCAGTCTGGGAAGAAAGTCGCATCTGGAAGTTATCCAAAAGTTTGAGATTCATAAGGAGTATAAACAGGATGGGTCAAAAATCCAACAAATATTAAAAAAAGAAATAGGAGGGAGAAAAAAAAAAACAGGTTCTGATGCTAGATAAATCCAGGTTTCCTAAGATCTTTTTAAAGCATGAATCTCTAGAAGAGTAACGAGTAAGAAATATGCAGTTTTCCCAAGCTCATATTTTAAAATGCAAGTTCTTCTTTACGCAACCTGATCCTTATCTGTGGAGATCAGGAAGGCTCATTTGAGATCCTCTCTTGCTTTCCTCTCTTCCTCTGTTGCTCCCTCCCTCTCAGAAATGTTTTGCTTGTCAGCCTTACAGACAAGAACTTTTTCTGAGATATTTTTCCTGAAAGTTGGGTACATATCCTTAGGAGAATTTAAACTACTTTCCATTTCATCCCTGTTTATCTAGTCTCATTGTATTTCAGCAAGTTTATGAACTCTCTATTCTCTATTTCAGCAACTTCGTGAACCCTATTGCATTATAATTGTTGACTAAAGGCATGGTCAACTTGGTTGTTGCTGCGTTGTTCCTCTTCCTGTGGACCCTAGGGCTGAAAACTGATATGCTGTACATAAGCATATATACAGTTACTTACCAGAGCAGTTAATGGCCAAATCCTCAGAGGTCAGTTACAAAATTCCCACTGAAATCAGTTTCAAAACTCCTAGCAGCAGCCCCAGTGACACAGCACTTCTCAAACCAAAGGAATTAAATCCTGACTCCCTGAACATGAATGAGAGCTTGGCAATTAGCTTTCATAGGACAAGGCTTTTCTTTCCACACTGGTGGGAGAAAATGTATGTCTTTCACAAGTGCTTATATTTTGCATGAGTAATGAAGCCGCTTGCAGAGAGCTGAGTGTTCCACAGTTGTAAAAATTCAATCATTTTTATTATGGGTTCTAAAAACACTTTGGTGTCTAATTTTAGATACTTAAATTTGAAAAATATTGGCTGTCATGTCTGCGCTTCTGTTGTAGGAACAAATTCATTAGCATTTGCCAAATGCTTTTACTAAATGTTTGAGTGGCAGCAGTACAATAAATGCAAAACTTTATTATCCATACAAATAACCGCACAGCATGTACGTCCATTACCGCTTTAAGCTTTATTTTGTTTCCAGGTAATGCTCCAAACATAGAAAACACACTGTGGCAACAGTTACTAAGTAATACCACTAGCCTTTCTCCTGCTAGCAATTTTGAAGCTGATCTACGTATAATTTTGGAGTTTCAAGCAATTATGTGGTTGAAAAGAAAATAAAGTGGTGAACAAATGTAAGGTCAAATTAAGGGTTTGTACAATCCTGTACTCCATCTGTCTCAACTGCCTGTAATCTAAGGAATTGTGTAAGAACATGGCAAAATACACTGCTGGTGCGCTCCCCATGCCTCCAGCAATTTGTGGCTCAAGGTGCCAATATGGCACTAGAAGTGACAGTCAATCATTTTATTTTCACTTCATCTTCTAAATAGTCACCTTCTTGCCCTAAGAATTTCTGCTTCTGCATTTTATTGGTCATAAAAGACATCACAGGGCTCCTATAGGCCTCCAAGGATGGTAACAGTCTTTCTGCCATTGCTTCCCTGCATTCAAATCCAGAGAATGCCATGAAAATTGCCATGGATACTGCCAAATCATGGATCCTATATAAACAGTTACCATGTCTCAGTTATACTTTTTCTTTCCTCATACCTAACACAACTAATCTTTTGTGACAGGTCTCACCTTATCACGGAAGCAAGAGCTCACTTCTGTGCATTCAAAGTGGCAATCCCTTGGTAAGAAGCACTGAATCTAGGGCACCTTGTGTACACGCACAGAGGCAGACACAACACGCCTGCTGCAAACCTTTGTCAGTGAGTGCTCAGAAACTGTGCTGAGTCATATATCCTAAAAGAAAGTATGTAAAAGGTTTTCTTCTTTTAGACATGGGGCTACTTGCCGTCAGTCAGGAAGGGGTCCTAGAGCTGGTTTCCCCATCCCAGTAACACTCCCCCTTTTCAACTGCAGAACAGGGGAGAAGACCCAAGCTCTTCAGTATCTTTTTCTACTGGAAACCTTTGGATTTAGCTTTGATTCCTAACTTTGGCCAGAAATGCCAGCTCGAGCTGGCAGGCCTTCTACAGTCTGGCACCTATGATGAATCAATGCACAGCCATCAGTCTCAGAAGAAAAGAATTTGTTACAATCTTCTGAAAGCCCCTTGAGGATCGAAAGGCTGAGAAAGTCTCATAAAATCAGAGATTCAAACTGCGTTCCAAAAGAACATCATTTTGTAAAGAACCCCATGCTAATAGACAAGCATGAGGCTGAAAGACGGTTTGGAGCAACCACAGTTAAAACAGGATCCTCCTAATAGCAAAGCCCTTACCCAAGTTCGATGCACTTTTTTCTTGTGAGAACCCATGCTAAAATTATTAAAGCTACAGCGTCAGTGAAGATACTGATGCAATTTGCAACCACTGTCTTAGAATGGTGCAATTACAGCTTTTTGCAAAAGAGAGTGTACTGCTTTTGACCCTTTTCTTCTTTCTCAAGCTGCTTTACAAAGTACAAATAGAAAAGTTCTCATTGAATCTTAACACAAAATCTTCAGTGCTGAGGAGGTGAATTAGAAGAGTATTATGAGTACTAAACAAGGAGTCTATAACCATGATTAAAGCAATCTAGAACACGTCTAGCTAGAAAAATATCTGAAGTAGATAATAAACTGCTGATTTTCTACTGGTGCAGTGTATGAGCTGTCTAATGATAACCCTATAAAAAGGTATGGAATTTTTATTCAAATAAATGTGCTAGACAATAAATGCATAGCGCAGATTAATATGCCAAAAAAAAAAAAGAGAAGCTTGTAAGAATGACAGCAATTCTTTTCCATTGCTCAACTATCTTGAATTCATTAAGGCTCTTCCATCTGAAGTCTCTGTTTTACAAACACCCTGCAGCTCTTTAAAAGGTACTAAACCTTTAGAAGATGCGAACAAAATACTCCAGTCAGAGGCCAGGTATAAACTCTGGCTCTTGGTGCAACCACTTCAATTTGAGCAACAAAGGAGAAATCATTCTAACTTGTAAGAAATTTCAGTCCTGTAATGGCTAATCTGGTTTCAGCCATACTTGTGATTTGTTTCTAGAAAAGCAAAGACAAACTGTAGAAGAAAGACATAACACAACTTTTCCACAAGTAAGGGATGTGTATACAGCTTATATTGTCTTAAATAAATTTACATTTGATAACAAAGCCTGTTAAAACTGCTGCTTCACTTTAACATTATATATTCTACTAGGACATTCTTTTTAAAGTTAGAGTTGTTGCAAGTCATTTTTGTAATCTCTTTCCCTTGCTGGATCCCACATGCTAGTTCACATGCACAGAATTTGTTTAATGCAATATGATTTCTTATCAGGTTGCATGATCAAGTTCTGGACTGAAGAACACTTGATGCTCTTTTCTGACTAAGTTGAGTTTCAATACATTTCTCTGATTTTTATCTATGAAACTTTTAACTTGATGGAAAATATTAAATCATCATAGCTTACACTGATAAATAGCATTATTACATTGTTTATCAGTGCATGTTTAGAATATCAGTATTTATAATAATGCACTTAACAGTAGTATAGTGATTGTGTCCTCAGTTTATGCAAAAGCAAAGGCTGATCCCACCCTTGTTACCTGGTAGGGGACGAATCTAAATCTAAAGATCTCCTGTCAGCACACTTCAGGTAACAGAGTGCAAAAATTCCTTCCTTTCCTGCCATCAGGTGTCCTTTTGCTGATTCTGCTTAACTCCATTTTACCACAGAAACCTGCAAATATGGCGAGACATACCTAATAGGAAAAGGCAAATCTTTCTCTTTTCTGCATAGAAACATACCAAAGGCTACAACTTCTCTTAATATCTGTAAACTTTACACAAAAATAAGAAAGGATGACTTATATCAGCAACAAACTAAGTGGTCACTAGTTATGAAAACGACAGGGTTATTGCGATGACAAGTAGTTGTCTCTCTTGTTGTCATCACATTTTTCAATTAACAAAGGCATACCAATCTGAAATTACTATAGTTCAGAGACAAAAGATATCAGTACTTCCCGTCTGTTCAAGAGCAATACACTGCCTTCAGAATAACATACTTCGCAAGAACATACTTCAGCACACCCAAACCTCATCAGATAACAGTCTATCCAATGATAGACTACAGGAAGCTGCAACTTCTACAAATATTATAAAGCGTAATTTTACTTTTTTTAAGAGATCTGCATATTTTTTTGGGCAGTGGCTTATGGCCCCAGAGAAGGGACTTAGGAAGCACGACAGCTGCCTTTAAGAGTAGGCTGACTGGTTTTCTTTCTCAGATTCTTTTCTCCACTGAGAACCAAACTGTTTTATAGCTGAGTTTCTAAGAATTTAGGTCCCTGATTTCCTTGTTAACAAGCCAAATGCATTATAGGCAATGATGAAAATCTAAGGATCAAAATATATATTGTGTGCCTGCCGCTGCTCTGCTCTACAGGGGGAATAGGTTATTTGTATCCTTTGGTTACCAGTCTCAAGGACTTCAACTGCTAAATTTTTTGATTCTGACAGGTAATGACCACTGTTGCTCTAACATTTCTGAATTACAATGTAGAAATAATTGTTCCACTTAAGTGATGGGATACAGCCTCCTTGAAGCAGAGCGAATAATCAAAGAGCAAGAATCACAGGTTCTTTAAAGCAGAGGTATGCTAAAGCATCACACCCAAAGGACAAGATCCTGTGTTGCAAAACTGCTGTAAAGCCACATGAAACCTTGTTCTTAGAAAAAAAGGAAGTCTAAACTTACAAAATGCTTACAAACAAAAATAGGAAGAGAATGCAATTTCTCTAACCTAAAGTGTCCACAAAACATCTAGCTAGCACTTCACTTTATCTCTGAAAGTAATAGCATGAAAATACAAACATGTTTCCACTTTGATGGTTTGTTTCCAGCTGGTTTATGGGATAGGGGATTCATTTTGCTGACTGATTGAATGACCTATATGGTCTATTTCATTTATGCAGCAAGTGGGTATCAACATTCCATTTTGGGGGTTTAGATTTTGCTAACACACAACATTGAAACGCAAGATTCTTAGGGACAAGGATGAATACTTTTGGGGAAAAAAAACATAATTAGAACAAAAATAACAACCAGGCTCCTAGCTTTCATGTACCCCAGACTGAACACCCAGAAGTTCAGATATTTGGAATTACTTGTTGATTCTGAGTGGTCAAAGCTTAAAGTATACGGCTCTTCGGAAAAAGAACATGCATTACTATGAATGGAATTGGGCAGCTGCAGCAGGACTTCTCACAATTCACCTGCTTCTCTTACTAAGCAATTGCTACAAATTCAAACTTCCATAAAAATAACAGAAACTTTGGAATACATAAGTTAATATGGTACTAGGAGTGAATGGCAAAATTTTTACTTTAAAATAAAATAGACAAGCCATGAGCAAGAAATACTTGTATGACACAAAATATGCCAGACTACTACGCACCGTAATACATGGATCTCCTTCCCTAGGAGGAAGAACATTTTATTATCATAAGTACAGATGCTACGGCTGAATCCAAAAGTTTTACTAAGCAGACAAAGTAATGTAACTGCGTAAAATTGCTTCAGTAAATCAATGTAAGACCTATCTGCCAGGAAAACAGTGGTAATTTTTAGTTGGTTTTTTTTTTGATCACTTATTTTAGTGGTACTTTTGAAGTCACTGAAACTGTTAAGGACTGTCTCTGTTGCTGCATCAAACTCTAGAGTAGCTACTTTGATGAGATAACATTTGCCTTGGGAAAGGTTTTCTGGTGTACCCACGCTGGAGAACTATAAAGAGCAGTTCAGTGTAAGAACATATTGGAAAAACATTTATCATGACCTGGTGGTCAAATAAGTTAGTCTTACAAATACACCTTTAAATTACGTAAGTGCCACTAGAGAAACATCATTAGAAATAGTCACAACCCTGACATTACTATATAAGCAAAGTACATAAGGCGTACCTGACCTAAGAAACCACCTGTGACTCAGCTAGTGATTAATGGAACACGAAGTTTAGACATTAACTTGAGGAAAAAAAAAAAACTACACATCATTAAAGTCCATCCTCTCCAAGTGGAAGATAACAAGAGAATGTTAAAAAAATATCTAAATGTAATCTAAATAGCAGTATGCCAATTAACTGACCAAAAGTCCTTTTATTTTTTTTTTTGTTCTGCATTAAAGTCTGGAATCTATTAAAAGAGTGGAAAATTCAAACACTTGCCTCTTTCCCACTCTACACCAATGGAAGTCACTTCAGAAAGTTTACTTATGCTTACTACTAGCTGTATCAGTTCAATTTCAAAATCCTCATATTCTTTGTTGAAATTATTGCTTCCTTTAATTATACAACAGTTAATCCTTAGCTTTTCAACAGGATTCTAGATACTTACAGTTACAGAATGATCCTCAAAGAAATTCTGAAGTGATTTCTTCACATTTTTAGTTCACCACCCATGCTTAGTCTTTCTTATGTCACCAAGCAAGCTGTATCTAGCATGATCAAGAGCTGCACAGGCAGGACCAGGTTCTCCAAGGCCAGATAGCACTGGACCACACACTTCCTTTTTAGGTAGAGAAAAGTCTAAAATTTCCTGTGCCCTGGTGACTCCAGTCTCACCCTCAATACAACAAACTAGGGCATTCTATTCCCAATACAAGACGTGTTTGAGTTTGAACCCACGAATGGAGAAGATAAATAATACACATTTTAAATTAGTCAACCATTGTTCAGGGGGAGGGGCTGGCATGCGGAAATGGTTCCAGATGTTGCAATGCTCTCATAAAAAAGAGCTGAAGTGTGTAAGAATACAGAAAACTTGTGCCTAAGCTCTACTTCAGAATAGCAGAAGAAATCACAGAAGACAAAAATATATCTATAGCTTTCTTAAATTATCTTCTGAATACAAAATGTCTGTTGTACTGTATAAGGCAAGTAACTCCACATTTTCTTTGTAGAAATATGTGCAAAATAATCATTTATAGTTTTAAAAAATAAATTAGTGTTCTGTTCTCTTCTTATTGTCCTTCCTTGTCTTTTTGCTCCTTCCTGCTTGTTTAGATGACTCTTCCTGAAATTAAAAACAAGCATTTCACAATTTAAATAACATTCTTATATACAGTGAGTATTCTCCCAGGGTCACCCATGAGAATTATTTTTAATAAGAACAGTGTTCACAGTTCATTGGGATTTATGAAAGTTTTGAGTTGTATAATATTAATCCACTCAGTTTTATTAATTTGTCTGCTTATGTTGTTATTTAGAAAATTCAGCCTTCAGCAATGATAAAACATAGACAGAGCTATGCCAACAGAAGCACATAATGTAAAAATAATCTGTCATTTCCACTCAAAGAAGAGGTTACCAATACAGGAATACATCCACACTATACTGCAGAACTTCTACTGTGGATATGGCCTTATCAAAAGATAAGACTGTACACCAGTGCATTAAAACTGCTTCCCTAAGTAAAACAAACCTATTGTGGGAGAAACAATAGTTGTGCTGGATCAGCTCTCTGATATACAGCATACTCTTGACTGCCAGTTCTGAAAAATAAGACTTTTCTTCAGTAGGCGTGCATTGCAAGCACTACCCAAAAGGGTGAAAGAATCGGTCACTACATCTGACAGAACGTGAGACATTTTCATCGACTTCTTTTTACCTTTTGCACATGAGAGGGAAATGGACCCTAACAGGATGTTTGAACTCTACTGTTCTGAAGAGATTTAGCTGAAAAAATATTCTTTTCAAGAGTCACATCTATGGTACTAGAATATTAATTACCACAAGTTCCATCTGTTATTCTCCTGATGGACACTGCTAACAAAACATGTTTGTTAATACACAATAAAGAAATACAGTCTGGTCTATTAAAATAGGGGAAAAAAAAAAAAAAAGTAAAAAAGTAATTTTTTGGTACTAAACCTTCCCATGAGGGTAAATGCTTAAAAATCTTGTTAGTTTCCTTTTACTTTGTAAGCTTTCAAATAAGAGAACACTGATAAACTGCAAGAAGGTAAATCAGTAAGTATATACAAGCACCTCTAAAATGCAAAAAGTACATACCTAAAAAGTGCAGGGAAGGGAATGGGGAAGAATGCTCAGCTTTCAGCCACAGCAATCTTAGATACTTTCATATGCAGTGGAAAACTGACAGTTGCATACTTTTTCAATTATTCATTAGTAATTATTTCCTACTGTCTTAAACTTTCTATTGTTAGCAATTACCTATGATAGACATACCTAATATGCTGTTCTGAGGATGAAGAAATGTTGGAAAAAGCAAGAATACTAGATGATTAAATGACCTAAGTCCCTTAAGAGGTAAAATGCCATTTAAAGACATTTGGAACTTTGTCTCCTGAGTTATTTAAGCTCCCTTGGATCATTTTCCCATAATCTTTTCTCTAACAGTTAACGTTACTTTGAATTCTTCTCATTTAGATTTTTTTTTTAACGGTGTCTATCATCTGTAATTCTGAAAACTTCTTTGGGTCCAAGAAAGCTTTTGATTTTCAAAATGCCTCCTAGTTAGAGTAATCCCCAAGCTCAGACTGCCTACACACTAGAACTAGTGGCACAACTAAGCATGAGGAGCAGCAGTTTCCAGTTTTCTGAATACAAAGAAAGAGGTACTTCCTTTTCCCATCCTCCCGCAACCCTCAAATTTGTGTTCTGGATCAATGTCCCCAAATGCTGCTACCTTCCTATTGCACATCTCATACTTACAAACCAGGTCAGTAACTCCTTTGGAAGTTCTTTGTGAGTGTCTGCACTGATCCTATCACTGCATCAAAGCAATCAGGGGATGACATAAGTAGTATTACTTTACTTCTTGCTTCGTCTAACAGTGACAATTCATTCAAGTTCATATACAAATGCCTTCATTCTAAATGGCAGAAACTTACCACTGAAGGTACATAGTTGTATTCCACAAGTACATTCCTTGCACAATTGTTTATATGTTTAAAACGATCTGGTCCCAAGAGAATACCTCCATACCAGCGGGACACCACAACTAACACATCATGGACGTTCAAAATCTGTTTGCAAATAGAAGAAAAAAGGAAGAAAAAATGTTGGTTTTTTTAATTGAATTAGTTTTACTGTTGACACCATATCTTACATTTTTAACAACTTACTGTCAGGTCTGTATCACACATGTTATCAGAGGGTAACAAATAATGACAAGTCAGCAGTTGTGTGAAGTTTCCCTCCAAAGCTCACACCCAAAGATAAATTCAAAGTAAAAAGAGTCAATATATCTCTCAGAAAGGGTGCAAAGCTATCTCTCCTGTGCGCTACAGTTGTTCATCCATGTGTCAAAAGCTTCAGGCATTACTTCAAGGGAAAATTACTGAGGTACATTTATTCTTTGATATGATGAACTATTTATTTCCAGAGAACCTCTGTCACTAAGCAGACCATCTATCCACATTTTTGGAATAGAATGTGGATGAGGCCAGTAACAGCCAGGGGAGAGGCATTATGCATATGGATACCTAAAATGCCATAAACTAGTACTGTTGCCATGTGCAGGACTTAATCGACTTAGGAACTGAGCACGTAGATAATACATATAAAACTCTGCATTTTCTAGTTTTGATTCCTAGTCACTTATAACCAAGCAGTTGCTTTCTGAATTCAAAAAGACATATATAAAGTTCACACAAGTTAAAATAATTGTATTAGCAGTTAGGACTCAAAGGAACTCAGTGACCTTTATATAACTTTTTTAAGACTGTGAGTAACAAAATCAGGTACAGACTTAGGCAGGAGTGAAAATTTCTTTTACTCCAGTTAAGGGCAAGAGACATGAAGGGGCTTTAACAGCTTTATTTTTCACAACATCTAAATGTGATTTGGCTAGACTTGCAAACCACTGTGCATTCCACCTTACAGCAATTCCTTCCTCAAGATCTCCCCATCATCGGCAAACACTAGTAACACTGGGAATGCCAACTGACTAGTTTCAGAGAGAAACACACATCTTCAAGCAACCTGGCCTAGTGGAAGATGTCCTTGCCCATGGCACGGGGCTTGGAACTAGACAATCTTTAAGGTCCCTGTTCATAGTAAAAACAGGATGTCAAAGATGGTTGGTAAAATTTTTAACTCTAAGTTTGAAAGAATTAATCTAAAATACAGTTTCTTGTAACCAGAAAGTTTTATCTTGACTGAAGTGTTAGGTTTATGTGGAACGAGATGAAATTTCTAGGGCAAGAGAAAAACTACAACTACAGCAACAATAAGTGTATTAAATCAACTAATTTTCATTCCCATATTGTATGTCATAAGTGCTTATAACAGAAAAACTACAAGACTTACGAACATATATATCAGCCATAAACTACTTTAATCTTTTCCACCGGTGAAAACTGCACTTCTCTGATCCCTGTAGCAGTACTCCTCCAAAACAAAATCACTCCCAGTAACTAGGACTACAGATTGAGAGAGATGATCTCTATAATTTAGACACATTTGATAGAGGAAACTTGATGTCGCTTTCTAAACTGGATTTTTATGGAATGATAAGTACCTGGACACTTTAAGCCTGACAACTCTCAAAAGTGTACATTAACATGCTCAGAAAAAGCTGATAAGCTCAGAAAAAATTGAAGCACCATAACTGCAAAATTGTTTCTCCACATTATTTTCATTACAATAACGTTTTCACACTTAACACATATACCTGCATATATTAGATAACATAAGTTTCCCTTCCCAAGTTAGGTTTGAATTACTTAGTAAGTTTCAAAAAGTTCTAAATGAAAAATATCAAAATATTTCCATCAATTACTTTTTCTTTTTCTTTTTCTTTTTTTTCTTTTTTCAGGAAAAAACCCCTTTGAAATAAAAAAAAAATAAATTAAAAACCCCCACTTTGATACAGTCTCCAGGAATAAGAGTACGACATGAAGCAACAGAAAATGCAAGCAAGCAAAGGACAGGAAAAGAAAACTCCTGTTTGTGACAGGGACATCAATTTAAAAATCAAAACTAATAACAGTACTTAGTGTGCTGCCATAACTGACTTGGGGTACTGCATAAGATGTACCCAGCTGTCCCCTCTAATTATATTTAATTTATGTTTTTACTAGGGCTCACATCATGCCAGTGAATCAAAATTCACATTTAGTAGCAACTTCCTCAAATAAATATTATTTCAACACTTGAAAACTAAAGTATATGTAAGTATGAAGGCTAAAGATCCAGAACCGGAACAAAGAAATAAGATGAAATTATCAAAACAACTTAAACCCTTTGTCATGGTTTAAGCTTAGTCGTAAATTAGAAAAGCACGTAGCCTGCTTGTTCCCCCCGCCACAGCCTGTCCTTCCCTCCCCCCCCCCCCCCCCCCCCCCGG